>KV875232.1:1736063-1756664 GCA_001879505.1 Calonectria pseudoreteaudii
GGGGGGGGGGGGGGGGGGGGCTCCCGGGCAGGTCGGATCGACTCACAAAGTGGCCCAGTCGAGCGACATGGAGTTGCTCGGGTTGGTCGACAGCGGGTCGCGTGGGCGCATGAGGTCCTATCCACAGCATCTTGAAGCACAGAGAGTGGAAGCAGAAGCGCCGGGGGTGGGGCGGAGAGCCGGGGCCGGGGGAGTGCCTGGGCGCGGTGATCCTCACGCTGCGAGAGCTCGGGCTTTGGGCGTGCGACTCATCCAATTGGCTCTCTGGCCAGCGCCAACGTTGGAGTAGAGATGGGGAGAGAGAGAGGAGCTCCAAGGCACTGCCTCGGTGCTGTCACGGCGCGTAGCAGCAAGTCGGCGGCTGGGCCTTCATCCGTTCCTCCTTGACACAGACTACCAGAGGGCCCAAACCGTACATGACACTCATCCGGCTCGGGATCGGCAGCTACCGAGTGTCACTGAGGGCCAAGCTGCTTTGAGCCCCCGCGCGCGACAAACCCTGTCTCGGGCCTGTGTCTTCTGCGTGTGGGCGTGTGTGTGTGTGGGTGCAACGGGAAGACGGCAATGTAAGGGCCCAAAGGGGTGGGCCGCCGTGCTGGGTTTGCTTCTTCTTCTTTGTTCCTTTCAGATCGGCTTAGAGAACCGACGCGCGTATCCCTCTGGCCTCTTCTTTGGGCAACAGTTTGCCAATTCGCAGGGGCGGCAAAAGATTCCGGTTGGTTGAGCGGTCACGGAGGGGGAGGGGGGGAGAAGGCTCACCAGTGCCACGTTCCACAGCCATGGGTCTTGCGGTTGGTAGCATGGTGTCCCGTTTCAGGTTGGACATGGCCTGGCGAAAGAGAACGCAGAGCTGTCTTTGTGAGGCCGCACGCCGTTCGATGCACGCCATTCGATGTAGGCCACATTCAATCATCCGCACCGAGATGTAGGACGAACGTGGCTGTTGTTGTTTTTTAACCTTCGTGTTTAACTTGTTTTTGATTGAATTTTGGTCCGTGTCCGTCTCAAAGATGGGCTTGTGGTAGCCAGCTAATAAACGGGGTCCAGCATCAGATAGATGAGCAACAAACAAACAGCTTCGCGATAGAGGGCGCTAAACCCACTGAATGCAACACAATCAACACCTGTCAAAACCACCCACCGCTACCACCACAAACATGCACACAATCTTGGCCCAGGATACGCAACTCAGCTGAAAAAAACACTCCACCGAGCACGCGGGGAGTTCCAGGTGGAATTCAGGCTCTCGATACCGGGCCCGGACACATACACACTCTTTTTTCCCAGGGGGCTTGCTCTTCAACTCTTGGCAGAGCGTGGCCTACAGGGGTTTTCAGTGGCCAGTTTCGGCGGCCTTTCACACTGCATATGCATCCCCCCATCACCTTCCCTTGCCAGGGCTCTAGCGCTGCTTCAGGCGTCTGGTGCCCGCGCCCGCCAATCGCTCCAGGGAGCCCTCGGTGCTGTCAGCCCACTGCCTCTTGGTGATGGCTTCATCGTGCCTCCAAGTTGCCTGTTGTCCGATATCAAAGGACTGTTTCCTTTTTTCTGTCGCCCTGATTTTCCATCCGATGCGATCTGACTCTTTACTTCTGCCGCCCGCTGACTGCCAATCCGCGCCCAGCCTGTCCTTGCAGGACGAAACGCGGCCTGGTTCGCTGTCCCCATTCTTGACCGCTGGTGAAAGGGGTGCTGCTCTCTCTCAGGAATGATCCGCCAGATGACACTATTCGAGTCTCTTGACGGCACCGGCTGAGTTTGCATCCGTTCACAGCATTGTCTCGTGGCGTTTTGGCAGTGTCAAAACAGGTCGCCGCTTGGCCGGCCGGCTGTTGATTGTTGAGACGGCTGCGGTCGCGGGCGGCAGAGGAGTAGCACCCGTAAGATCCCTGAAACCACCCCTGCAACACGGGCGCCCTCATGCCCGCAACGCCGTGCAAACTGATCTTGTGTGATCATCTTGACGGAACGCGGATGAAATGTGGCGTCTCACACATATGAAGCAGCCAAGCTGTCACTCGGAAACCGCCGCAGTGGAGGGAGGGGCTGGAACTTGCCGGCGATTGGGGCCTCGACCTCTGGGACCCTTTCTGAATCGCCTCGCCTTGGTTTTGACAATGCGCTGGCTCCCCTTTCTCCCTCCCCCACGACATGGCGTGCGCCCGTAAGCGAGCGCTTGCTAGGGACGAGAAGGAGAAAAGCGACGGCGAATAGGACTCTTTGGGATTAGGCCTTCACGCTTGAGTTCTTGGCCTCAATCTCGGTTTCGAGCCGTCAGGCTGAGGACCAGTGGCCAGTCGCTGGATGCGAGATTTGTTGCGGTGAAGGACCCTGCAGGGTATCCGCGGCTCGTGAGGCTCGTTGGTGTCGTACATTTCATGCTGAGGTCATTCCCAAACTGGCGTTAGGCTTATTCGGGTCGTGACACATGGCTGACTGCTACTCAAGGGCTGGTGTTGGAGCCCAGCTGTCGTCTACATCAACGCACAGGCGCATAACTGCACAGTTGACGAGAGCAGAAATTGCAAAAGCATTGCTCAAGATGACTCAAGGAGCTCATGAAATGGATGGGCGGGTTTGTCATTGAAACTTGGTTAAAAACCTCTGCGTCTCCTATTAGATGAAGCAGTCGCCACCCTTTGGCGAAAGTGAAGGTGCCTTGCACGTTGTGACAAGAAGCACATTTTCCCAAAAGAGCAGAATGCTCCATTCTTTGCCTGAAAATCACACTCTGGAGAAATCCCAAGCATGAGAAGACTGCGAATGTTGCCCATTGACAAAGAAGCTGTGCGTTGACACGGAACTGGTATATTGAGCCAGCGCTTGCACATGGCAACTGGTTACCCACCCTGTAGAACCTTCGGTCCGTTGTGAACCGAGACAAGAGCATTTCATTGCAGAGTTTTATTATCGGTCATGTGTGCACAAGTAAATTGTGTGCGACCTCGGTTGTAGGGAGGCTTCCCTAACAGCGGAGATTTTGTTCGCGTTACGTGTTGCGGGGACATCATGTCCATAGACAAATGTGAGATGTCTAAGAAACTCCTCTATGTCGGTGAATTATGACCGATTTACTGTAACATCCGTTCTTTGTTTGTCCCTCATGCGGAAGGATTCGTACCACTCACTGGGAGCGACTAATCTGCAGTCTGTCGTGATGCAAGCAAACAAACTGACCAAACGCTTCCCTTTTCACCACTTGGTTTGCTTCGCTACTTATTCTCTTTTCTTCTCTTTTCTTCTTCTCTCTACACCATAAACACCTATATATATGAACCAACCCAAGCCGTCATCGCCAAGTCATGTTTCAACAAGAATAACCAGCTCTTCTCCCGGGTAGGTTGCCATGAACCATTAACAAAAGGCCAGAAGCAACGAGTATGTGCACTAGGGCATCGCTTCCTGGTGTCTCAGAAGGGGCCTTGAGCTTTTCTCATTGTCCTCAGACTTTATGGCGACCCTGGACCGGCCTTCTTGTGGCATTCTTTTGCCATCCTTTCATCCCAAGACCTTCTTGAACGGTATCCACCCCCCCCCCTTCAGTGATATTTTTGTAGCTGATTAGCCATCCTAGCTCTGTCTTCGTGTTGTGCGGAGTGTGCAATAAGCGAGAAAGGCAAAGGATTTACAGAGAAGCCCTTCACTGGGTCTCGGGCTATTGCTATTGTGTGGCCTGTGTCTACACCCACGCGCCCTCAATCAAGTGGCAGACATACAGGGATATGTTTATTGAACATGGAACGCAGAGGTTCTGTTTCTGTTTTACTTACCCCGCAACGGAGATAGCCCGAGCTGGGTATGGCTGTTTTCTTGGCCCTCCACAGGCTGATTGCGGACAGTTTTTCGCGTACTGCCTGCGCCTTGGAGAGGGGAAGGGCTATTTTATTCTGGCCCCCGCCTGCTTCTACGTCGACGACCTACAGAAGACTGATTTGGTGGGCCGTGAGACTATCAAGCAAATTCCTGCGCGCCGGGAGGACACAAGTGAGTCGAAAATAACTTTCTAGTCAAAGTTGTCGGGATCAACGTCTCTGATCTTGGCAAGACTCAATACCTTCTCTCGTCTTGATGTCTTCTAAATGACCGGAGAACATGAAAAGAAAAGTGCGCATTTTCTTTTACGAAGAAACACAACGAAGCCGCACGCATTGAAGGATGTAAACTGCAAGAAGGTGCCAGATAATGCGCTGCTGAATGCAGTGAGTAGAATCTCATACTTCCCTCTCTTTATTATTCCTCTCTCCACCCTCTATAACGCCCTTGATTTCTGTCCAAAAGTTGTCATCTGGTACTGATGTTGGGTAATAGAATACTGAAGCAACAGAAGAAGGTGCAACTGGCGGCATCTAAATCGCCTGCATCGCCCTCATACCCGCCCTTTCTCCTAGAGAGAACGGCGCCGGTACCTTCAGGAAAATGACCTGCGTCGAAAACAATGCAGGGTACCTCCTCCCGAGCATCAAAGCTGCTAAGGGTGTCATCCGCAGGAAGCATTTTAAAGGGTACAGGGACACTGTCGAAGGCAAAGAAGACACCAAGTGTATGCGCTGCTACACTATCGGGGCTGGTCGACAAGGCTCATAGGCCAGCCCTCGATACCCACGACGAGGGAGGTGCCTCTGCCGATGATGACGAATGCACCGCGCCACACAGCCATGGCGAAAAAGTGCGATGCTACAAAAAATGGACCACCATGTTTGTGTTGTGACTGGCTACATCAACCCTGATGTCTGTCACATAATCCCGATGGCATGGAATCGTACGCCCAAGAACCGCAAAAAGACTGGCCCGATCGTCTTGGTGGACGATGAAAAGGATCAGCGTATGGAATATTCGCAGAGGCGTCCGCCTTGGATTCTTGGCCTAGTCCCAATTCACGAAAAATACTCTTGAGAGGCTTTAAAAAAAAACGTTACCGTGATTCATACGACCTCGAATTCAGCAACCCAGTGGCCAATTCGCCTTCGCCATCATGGAGAAAAGATGCTCAGAAAGATTGAAGGAGTATTTCGAAGCATACTCCGGAGACTCAACATATCCTTTCACGCTCAGTGGACTCGCCAGACAAGGGTTCGAGATCTAAAGATTCGTGGATTTGATCCCAATGTAGGAGTACAGACAGCAGTTGGGGTGCTATTGCAGACATATTTGCAGGCAAAGGTGAAGTCGGAAAATATGAGGGAAAGCTCACGGGGACCAGATACATACAAGCATCCTGGGAGTTTGCTTAAAACTGATTTGAGAGCATCATTTAGCGGACATCAGGTCCGTTCACCTATCGCTTCAACCCCCGCCACCTCTGCTCGGTATGACCTTATCCGCATCCTAGGCTTCGGCCGCCACTGCCTCCTGCTCTTTGCATCACCGGGAGCGTCTGCTAACTTTAACCAAGCCCCAGGGTTCTTAATAAACCTCTTCGCTTGCCAGAAAGAAATCTTTGTCAACAATGGGAAGAGGGGGCGTGACGGACACAAACTATCAAAGTCACCGCCCCTCTAGAAATCTGCTACGACCTTGGATTGCCCACCCGGCCCTAGCCTGGGCCCCAGGGTGACAGCAGCGGCCCATCGAAGAAAATGAGAACATGGAACTCCAATGATAATGAAGAGGCAGAGTTCCTTGAGCTTCCCACCCGACCAAAACGTCGATCTGGGCGCAAGTCGGCCCAAGCCGCTGCTTCCGCACTGACTGCGACAGAGTGGAAGCGGGGACATGGCGTTACCTTGGCTTCCGTGGGCCTTGTGGAGGGGCTACAGCTCCGATTCCGAACGGCTACCTTAATGAGATTATTTCGAAACCACTATTGACCGACCCCTTTCAAGGATGTTATCCCTTTTGGTCATGAGGTTGTCCACTTCAACTCCCTATTCGATATATTGGCAAGTAGATACTGTATGGTCTACGGGCGGTACTTCTTTCTCGGATTTGTTCACTGTGAGGAACTACCTCGCAGGGTCTTCTATCTGAGATTGTGTGTCCTTCAGCTCTTGGTCAATTTCGACTTGGCTCTCTGCTCCCGAAAACAGCGTACCAAAGCATTGGCCCACGCATGGCGTGAGCTCTCGGCGGAACTTGGGCTGCCATTCTTTTTCTCTGTTTTCAGCATGCCGCTGAAGAACCAGCCCTGCAAGGTATGTAGAAAATCTGACCTGTTTGGTTTCGGGTGTCTGACTACGACAGCACTCGAGAACCTTGCAATTTGGAGAAGCCAGAACATTTGCCAAAAACAAGAGCGACAAGAGAAAGCCGGAGCGAACTATCTGCTTCCCCCCACACAAGCCCGAAGGATTTGCCAAATTTGAATCAACTTGGCAAATTCACCACGGCTACTTTTTTCTCGCAGGCATCTCGCCGAACACAATGGTCAAAGGCTCTTATGATCGCCTATACTCGGGGCTTTGAACCTACTTTATTGCCGCGCATGTATCCGAACATATGAAAAAACAGTTTCGGGTTGTGCCAAGGAACACACCTTGTCCCCTTTTCACGCTTGTGTCTCCTTGAAGCGATACTAGAGGAATAAGTGCGCTAATTGTGTGTACAACGACCACTCCTGTGAATAGGAGTTCCTCAACGGCTATATGCCGATCGGCCAATCCGAAGGCCCTCGAGTCTTCCCTCTTGGTGGTTTGGAATCCGGCAACCCAGAGAAAAAGCCTACGAACATAACGGCTGGACCCAAAGTCGGACATCCTAGGCATTGTGCACTTCTCTCTCCCACCCGTGTCCACCAGTCCTCTCTTGCCCGTGCCTTCTTCAAGCCGACCGAACTTCGAGAACTACCCTGTGGAGCAAATCTTGTCCAAAGAATTTACTTTCGGCACCTCGCTGAGCGCCTGAAGCGCGTTTATGCACCTAGAATCTGTCGACTTGGTCAATCCAAAACGCATTCCTTCTGGTGATGCTGCTGCTGCGCGCGCCGTGGGTAAGAATTTGGTCCAAGGGGATTATTACAGCTTTTAGTCCAGCAGTCTTTTTCGCTGTTGTTTGTATGAGCTAGCCCAAATGACCGATTGCTTCTTCCCTCTCATTATCTTCCGCTGATACTCTTTCTGAGTGCAATTGGACCCAAGTTGCCCTTGTTAGAAGACCCCCAGGAGTCAGAGACCAGTAGCGAGGCAAGCCTTCCTTCGTTATACATGGCCAGGAGCAGCAGCCGCTCAGGGAAGAGCAATGTGTCATCTCTGAGAATGACCGTCGGCTCGAGCCACGCGTGTAACTCACAGCAGCTTTTTTTCTCTCTCGGATTCGTCCGATAACTTCGGCATCAAGCGCGAGCCCACAGGCGAAGACGGAATAGAGTTTCGCTCTCCGTGCTCACGATGAGCAAATTGTTAACACGGCGTTGATTCTTTTCCTCAGCGCAATCGGGATTCACTACCCGGGCCAAATCGGCGAGTGGTCGATGGCGAGGTTTTCGTGTGTTGTTAACCAATCCAACAACCTACCCGGAAAAAAAGAAAATTCACCCTCGTTGTGAATGGTTATTCTTGATGCGATCAACCTCCACTATCAGGATGCCCTCTCAACATATTGCGAAAATCCCGGCTCAGATCAGGACGGGGAAGCAAAATGAACACCTTGAGGGGAACGGGTGATGCATCTATCGTGGTTTATGGAAATGGTGGTTGAGAAAGATCGGCTTTAGAAAAAAAAAAAAGAAATGTACCCCCTGATTTATTTTTCTTCTTTGTCTTGTTATTTCACTGGTGCTGTTTACTCGGCTTTGGTTTCGCGTTGTTCGATGTGCTTGAGGACAAGTATTCACAGCACGAGGGAGGATTTGCCGTCTTTGGTGACGACAACGTGGCATACGACCCTGCATCAGCTCACTGCGGAATTACCATTAAGCAAATGAGTAGTTGCACTCTACGCAGAGGAACTCTAAATAGTTATAACTTAGCTTGTACTAATTACTCATTTATTTCCATTTTTCTTTTTTCACTCTTTATTTTGGGTTTCTTTTGGTGTTGTGAATTATCATCAGGTGCTTTCTACCGATGACCTGAGAGAAGGGTGTTGCCATTACCATGCCACCAAATGATGTGTGGTGTCATGTACTAGACACTTAATTTCATAAATACACCTGCCTTGTCGCCCTCTTCATGAAGAACTTAATCCGTGTGCATTTAATACTTGTAGATCACCCTAGGGTAGGCTCACCAACAGATGGCGACAACTTCAACCTCTACAACCGAGCCGGAGCTCTTTTACGCCAGCTACAATGAGGACAAGACCACAACGATAGTTTTGCTTCACGGACTCCTCAACTCACACCTGGAGTGGGACTTTGTCATCCCGCATCTGACGGATTATCATGTATTGGCGCTCGACATAAGCGGCCACTCCCGCTCGCGAGACTTGCTGCCGGCCGACCTCTGCACGTCAGCCGATCGCGTGGCCACCATCATCAGGAACCATGCCAAAGGAGGACATGCGCACGTCGTAGGGCTATCGATGGGAGCCTTCATCACGCTGCACCTCAGCAGGAGGCACCCGGAGCTGGTGCGGTCGGCCTTTGTGACGGCGGGGCACCCGATGGAGGGCCGGTGGGCGTGGGTCGTGGGGCACCCGAGCTTCACGTACTACACCACGTTTCTGCTGCTCGAGGTGGTGCCGGCCTGGCTCTACTTTAAGGTTGCGTCGCGATGGGGGGTTCTCAGGCACGAGGGGCTGCTACGCGAGATGCGAGGGAACCGGCGCTGGGAGGTGGTGCGCGATGTGGACAGGGGCCTGGCGGAGCTGGGCTGGGACCATGTGCGGACGCTGCCTGTCAGAACGCTGTCGATTGCAGCGGGCAACATGGACGATGTCGAGGCGGTGAGGCGGATGGGGAGGGAGATGCCCGTCGAGGGCTCGCTCGGAGTTGTGGTCAGGGGCGCGGTGCACACGTGGAATTTGCAGAAGCCGGAGCTGTTTGCCCAGAGCATCAAGGCTTGGATTGAGGAGAGGCCATTGCCAGACGAGCTGGAAGTGTTGGAGTGATGGACGACGATGGGCTTTTGTCTTGCTTTTCATGCACACCTGGAGCTGTCGCTTTGACTGAGAGAGCTTGCCTTGGCTGGGAGAATGTCATTGGAGCGGGGGCGGGGGCGGGGCTGGCTCGTAACTTTGTTACCCCTCACTCACCAGAGTAGGCGAGCAGCATGTCCAACTCCAACAGAAGGCCTGTAGCAGGGCCAAAATTAATAATGCCAGTGGCCTCGCCAAGCCCCGTCATGGCTAATGAGAAACCAACACAAAGTAGGCCTCCGCGCTGGCGCATCGGGCGTAGGTCAAGCACATCGCCCTCACTGGTTCGCGACTCGCTAGCTCGCGTTGTGGGCTCCGGATGCTTCCATGAGCTGCCGCGGAGCCTCCAGGGCCCTTGCAAAGGGGTGCTCCAAGGGTGCCCAAGGGGGCTCTGCGTCCCACAATAGCTAATGCCGAGCTTGATTAGAGAGGCAGCCGCTTGTCTGATTGTCGGGAAACCGACAACACGTTGCACTGCTCGTGTCACCATTCGATTGTTGACCTTGCTTGTTGCACGCACACATTCACACACTCACACACTCTACGACAAAAAAGCATCCAGAAGCCACCGGAAACTCTGCTTCATATCTCGTCCAAATATTCCTGTAGGTGCTACCATCACGTGAGCCGTCTGACATCGGATTCCTGCAAGCTGCCGTTAGCGTTGCTTTTGCTGCCCTCAGCTGCGCCTCCTCGCCGACACTTCAATTGGGAGGAGAAAAAACGGAGGCCACCTCTTTTGTCGATTCTTTTCCCCTTCTCATTTGAGGTTTTGCCTACTGAATTCTGACAAAGAAAGTGCTGACGCTCCAGATTTTGCAAAAAGGGGATTTTTTTTTTTTTTTTTTTTAAAAAATACATCTCGGAACATCCTCCATCATGGGCAAAGCAGACGAGCCCACCTCAGAGCCTCAGGTGACGTACGCCTCGGGGCGAGTTGACGATGGAGGCATTGCTGATTCGCCGCCGGATGTGCGACTGGTGCACTACAATGATGTCTATCACCTTGATTCATCCAGTGCCGAGCCTGTCGGTGGTCTGCCAAGGTTCATCAGCCTGATCCGAGAGTACCAAGAGGGTGCACAGTACGAGGGGCAGCCCAAAGCTCTGACCCTGTTCTCTGGGGACGTCTTCAACCCCAGTCTCGAGAGCTCAGTGACCAAAGGTGTGCTATTCCGAAAGTGAAAATAGAACGGAGATGAGACGCAGATATATACGCTGCGGCATGCTAACCAGCGGCTAGGTGAACACATGGTACCCGTGCTCAATCTGATTGGGACGGATTGTGCATGCGTAGGGGTGGGTAAGTCGAGCTGCCCCGGCCCGAACCGAAGAACTGACCATGGGTTGTAGAATCATGACTTTGACTTTGGCATTCCACAATTCCAGCACTTGGCCAGCAAGTGTGACTTCCCATGGCTGCTGGCCAACGTGCTCGACCCTGCCTTGGGCGACGATGTGCCTATGGGTAACGCCAAGAAGACGCACATGATGACCACGTCCAATGGTATCAAGGTTGGATTTATCGGCCTGGGCGAGCGCGAGTGGCTCGAGACCATCAACAGCTTGCCTCCTAACCTCATTTACAAGTCGGCCACGGCCGTCGCCAAAGAAATTGTGCCCCAGCTGCGAGAGCAGGGTGCCGAGATCATCATCTGTCTGAGCCACATGCGCGAGCCCAACGACAACAAGCTCGCAGAGCAGACCGAGGGCCTGATTGATATCATCCTCGGTGGTCATGATCACTACTATGCTCACAGCTTTATCAACGGGACCCACGCCCTGCGATCTGGTACTGACTTCAAGAACCTTAGCTATATTGAAGCTCGCCGCAAGCCAGACAACCCCAAGAAATGGGACTTTGACATTTGGCGGCGCGATGTCACATCGTCCATTGAGGAGCACCAACCTACCGTGGAGATGATTAGCGGCCTGACCTCGAAGCTACACCAGTCTCTGGCCAAGCCCATCGGATGGACGGCGACACCTCTCGATTCACGATTCAGCACGGTTCGAACCAAGGAGTCCAACATTGGAAACTTTGTGTGTGACGTCATGAGACAGCACCATGGAGCTGACTGCACCATCATGGCAGCTGGCACTATCCGTGGCGACCAGATTTATCCCCCAGGTGTCATCCGCATCAAGGACATTACGACTTGTTTCCCCTTCGAGGATCCTTGCGTAGTTTTGAGAGTTAAGGGACAGGCCATCTGGGATGCCCTGGAGAACAGCGTCTCCCTGTATCCTGCCCTCGAGGGACGTTTCCCACAAGTCTCCAACATCAAGTTTTCTTTTGATCCCAAGAAGCCCAAGGGCAATCGGGTACTGTCACTGAAAATTGGTGGCGAGACATACGACCCCGAGAAGAAGTACGTTCTTGCTACTCGAGGCTATATGGGACGAGGAAAAGGTAAGCGTCTATGCACGATTGAGCTGGTGAATATGAGCATGGTGACTAACTTCCGCAGATGGTTTCACCAGTCTATTGGTCAAGTCTGAAGGCGGCGAGGCTGAAGAGATTATTGAGGAGGAAAACGGTATCCTCATCTCGGCTATGCTTCGCCAGTACTTCATGGGTCTGCGCACCGTGGGCAAGTGGAAGCACCTGCCCCAGCACTGGGTTGAGGTAGCCGAGAACTGCCAAACGCCCATCTCGCCTATCCGAGATACACCGCAGGAGTTCCCCAGCCTTGATGCCCTCGCTGCCCGCTTGCCCGAACAGGACCGCGAGCTGGCGGCGGAGGATGCGACGGACCCCTGGGCCAAGTTCCTCAAGCGACGCTTCAACACAAGCGTTAAGCCAGTGCATGACAACTACGACAGCGATGACGAAGTAGACGAGCAGGAAAAGATTGAGCATGAGCAGATGGATTTTGAGATCCTGCTTATGCGCAAGTTCTTCGCGCGATGGGCCAAGGCGGCGGGCGTCAAGTCCAAGGTGTGTGATCCGCTCGAGGAGAGCGAGGCTGCGATCGACTGGACCAGATGCATCGCGCCTGTGGTGGATGGACGTATCACCATGATTCAGTCTTAGTGGGGAGGTCAGGCTGAAAAAACGAAACGAAAAAAGGTCACTGGATAGTCATGGGAGGATAGAATTGGACATGCAGGCAAAAGCAACCTACGAACTGATGAACCATTGGTTGGCAGATAATTTTGTCCGTGATGATATGATGTGAATTGTTGATTCAAGTTTCTCAGGCCCAGCCAGCTAGCGTGTTTCCAACTGACATTTTAGGATCTTCCTTGGTGACACAAATGCTGACCTGACGTTTGGAACGATGCGACTCATGGGGGGCGGAATGTCAAGGCGTGTGTAATGGGTTGCATCCCGACAGACCAATGGGCTTCTCAAGAAGGTTTCATGATTCACGTTGCTTTTGCACACACAATTCTTGGGGAACTCCTGACCCCTTGAACATGGACCAACTCAAAAGCGCCTCTTGACTTTCGTTTCATCTCGTTGACTCAAAAACCGAAAAGCAAACTCGCCAGCCATTGATATCCAATCATGCTGCAAGCGCAAGCATTGTGGATATTTCAACTAACGTGCGAAAATAAGCAACGCAGCTTTTTGTGGCTTTTCTGTTTCCCTTTTTTTCTGCGTCGTCGCGGGAAAGAAACGAAGAAGCAGCGATCGGCGAGCCGTTTGGCCCATTTTAGTCAATTGGGCTGAGAATAGTGAACAAAAGATGAGGCGCAGCCTGTCTTGGCGCTTATTTGTTGATGGCTGACACGGCATGGGACATGCTCGTTCACGGGTGGGAGACTGCAACGAGTTGTACAACGGAAAATATGTGCAAAAAAGTAATTTGTTTGAAATATGCTGTCTGGCTGTAGCGTGAAAGAAGCGAAAGAAAACAATGACAGACCAGCTGTCGTGAGAACGAAAAAGAGTGAAGGTGGTACAATAACATGTACAGCGAAAGAATGTACGTACCGCGCATGCATACAGGCCGGCCCTTGTTGGGGACCGACCCATGTTTAGTTGGCACGCCATCTGCAGGTCTCAGGGTCATTTGACTGGGCTCTTCTTTACCCCGAATGGGCTATGCAGTTCTTTCGTGCGCAGCCAAGCCGGAGAAAAGAAAAAGAGAGACCAGAGGCAAAATTATTGTCCTGAAAGGGAAAAAAAAGATGAAGAAGAAAGGAGGACGACGAACATCACGGGCAGGCATGCGGGGTGATGCATTTCGAGTGCGAGCAGATTAGACCATAAGAGCAATCATGATGAGAATAGCAAGAAGCAGGACCTGTCCCCCCATAAGTAACCGATTCGACGAAACCCCGGAAGTGCCCCCACCTTCTTCGCAGTACGTGCCCGCGCACGTCTGGTTGATCCCGATCCGCTCAATCAGCTTGTCGCCCAGTTTGGTGATGCTGGCCTCGAATTCGGTGTAGTTGCTGGCCGTCCAGTTGGCCGTCTTGCCGGGCACCGCGTCGGACCCGGGGAAGGCAATATACAGCACGTCGTTGGGGTCGTGCCCGTTGTCGCCGTTCATGTCGGTGCCGTAGCACGCCGTGGCCAGCGAGAGGGACACCTCGCCCACCATGGCCTCGGGGCCGTCGTCGCCGTTTTCGTCGCCCCAGACGCCGTAGATCTTTTTGGGTTGACACCCGCGCGTTAGTGATATTTGTGGGGGGAGACATGGAGGGAGGTTGTGGCATACCAGCTTCTTGCCGCACACAACAGCCATGAGACTGAGCGGCTCAATGCCATACTTCTGCGGATTAAAGTTGGTGTAGTTCTTTCTCTTGCCCGTGTTACCAAAGACGACGTAGGGGTGGATGTTAGCGTCCAGGTCCTTCTGCTTGGTGCCGTACTCGGGCAGCGTGTCCATGAAGGACGTCTGCGACTGCGTGTCGCCTGAGCTCCCGCAGCGGCCGTCGTCGGCCGGGCTGCCCTGGATGCCGTCGCAGTCGATATCCATGTTAGCTAGCTGGCCGTGCTTGCCCTGGATGTAGACGACATTGTAGTCGGTTATGTGGTCGCCGCAGTAGCTAAAGTCTGGCGATTTCTTTTGTTTAGCATTGTTGACTGGATGTATACAGCCCTCCTCCCTCTCGTTGGTCGTGGTGTGATGGAGGGGACTCCCTTACCGCCAGAATCGTTATCGGAACTGTGGAACCCGGTAGCCAGTGCATTGTTGCACTCGCCTTGCTTGACGATGCTCTTGTAGAAGGTTTTGACGTTGTCGGGCACGTTGCGGGCGGTTGTGAAGCCGAGCAGCAAGCCGGCTGCAAGAAGAGGTCCCTGGGATGCGCGCATGGTGAACAGAAAACGAGCGGAATACGACAATTCAAAAACAGTAAAAAATCAGGAACAGCCAGACAGCATATTAGTAGGACGCCCTGCGCCCTGGTACTTCAGATCGCAAATTGGCGATTTAATTGCAGCCAGACAGCATCCAAGGGAGGGGAGAGGATGGTGCAGAAAAGGGCGAAAGGGGCGTCCGCCACCAGAAGTTTGAAAAGTGCTGCTCCTGCCCGGCTGGGCTGGCATCGCCTTCCCGCGGCCAGCCCAGAACCCGCGAGAGGCTGCGCCAGGCAATCAGCTGTAAGGCGGCCGCCCCAATCTAGCAGACACTTGGCGGCAGCCACCTTCAGCTCCGCGGGGCTAGGAGCAGATCCCTGCCGCCGGGAGAGCAGCGCATGCCAAGCATCGAAATTGCATGCTGCTTGCTGAATCAATTGCTTCCCTGTCCGGCAGAAGGAAGCAGATACAAAGTAAGCTGATCTACTCAGTCTGGACCATGACTTTCCCCCTCTCTCCCTTTCTTTTTTCTTTTTAAATAGATGCCGTTGCCGCCCCCGACTTCCAACGGTCCACGATGTATGCACAAATTCAAGCTTCTTTGTCCCTCTAAACTCAATTGGATCAGGGAGCGAAATGAAGTGAGCCATGGGTTCACTGTCGGCTCACCAGTCAGAACCCCGCATCCAAAGCCACTAATACCGTGAAACAGCCCTACCATCCTTTGGTGACCAGGGTCGTTCGGACGATTCCGAGGCATGACATTCCAATGATGCTTCAGGGCCGTATGCCAGCCATCCCTTTAAAACATTCCGTGGTTCAAAACATTCCCACAAAAACGCAGGTGAGGCAGCCAGCAGGCACTCGAACCCGTCGCACCCACACGCCGACTAGATTGGAGTCGGATCCTTCGAATCCTTCGCCGGCACTTTGCAAATGGCTTCGGACAGGCCTTTGACGTCCCGCATATATTAATCTTGGCAACGGCTCGTCTGAACTAGCGTTAGATGGCGGCTTGCTGTCGTTCCTTGGCAGCCCGTTCCGAGATCCGAAACCGCCAGAGCTTCGTGACAGGAATGCATTATCCTTGGATCGCCTTGTCAGCAATTGCTCCCACATCTTTCGCATTAATGGGTTTTTTAGGATTGCTTTACGAATTTTTGAATGACTCTTCAGAGAATTCTCAAACGTCGTCTAATAGTACATGGGCAGATTTCAGTATTGCAAGCTAAGACTGGCGATGGTCGTGGTCAAACCTCTGGAATGGGTACTGCCTCTTGGAATACGGTCAGCGGCATTTCCAGGCTGCACCCAAGTATTTATAAGTTTGTTTGTGCAATAGCCCAGAGTAGCACATGCCGCACCGAATGTGTACTCGTTCGGTGTCCATGTTGAATAGACCCGATGCAATTTTTGAGCTCCGCTTGTCGGTAACAATGTCCGATGGACCATTCCATGTGCTGTCAGGATAAGTAGACGGTGAAAATTAGGCAAACAAAATTCGCAGCACTTTGTAAAGCCGATTTCATTGGTCCGTCCTGGAGTCCGTTGCGGCTTCGCTCTCCAAGCATTGGCCCCAACAGCGACCGGCAACCGTCCCGAACGAGACCAGCGGTGCCAGCACCTTTGCGCATCGTAAGCCTTATAAATAGTCGAAAATACGATGAAAACAGGCAAACCTGAGCCCCTTCCGTGATGTTACAAATTTGATTGGCCAGAAGATATTGAAGGCAGCCTGCTTAAGAGATGCCAAGTCTTTCCATAGTGGCTCATCAAGAGAGTTTACATGACCTTGATAGGTATTATGAAACGGGGATATTTTCATATTAAAATCTTCAATCTTTCAAGAATCGGCTTCTTCATTCGCTTGGTGAATGGGGATCAATTTGAAGTGAGCATAGTCGATTACAACTCCCTCAATGATCATAACACAATCCTTGGTATCAAAGATCTTCATCATACATCAAGCTGCCCACCGGGTTGCAATAATGGTGTTGGAAAAGGGCGGCTTGTGGATGGGAAATATGTCACTGGGAGAATGTTTGGGCGGGACGAGAACCGTAAAGCCTGGAGTGTTGGCGAAACATGAGGTGCACTAAGGCGCCTCTTCCAGCACTAGTCCAGACTCAAGCTGAGGGCGGGTCAGATTTATTAAAAGTGCAATGTTATGGCGAAGCAATATACTTGACTCAAACTTCCCAGCTGCATCTTGAAACGGTTATCCTGAGTCTTGGCTACGTCTGCGGCATTGAGAAGTCGTTCCGCACTGAGAAGAGTTTGACCCAACGCAATCTTTCCGGATATGCTCACGCAGAAGCAGATCTGGCCTTTATTGAGTTCACTGATCTCCTAGATCACATTGAGAAGATTATCTATGCCATCGTCAACGCTGTCTTTGCAGACGAGGAAATCACGGGCTATATCAAGCATCTCAATCAGAACTTCAAGAAGCCATCGCGGTTATTCTTGCGCATGAGATACATTCACTCTATAAAGTGGCTTAACGAACAATATCCACCTATTCTCTGCGAGTTTGATGCACCACCTACCTTTGGTGACCATATTGCCGAGGCTACCGGGAGAAAGATGACGGACATCATCCTCAAGTCGATCTACTTGACACCCTTGCCCACAGATCTCGAGGCCTTCAATATGAAGAAATATGCTGAGAACACGAATTTGACGGAAGGCGTTGACCTGTCAGTCTCTGTTGACGGAGAGATTGCTGGCGGTTCTATGAGAATGGACGGTTATAATGAGCTCATGGATGCCTTCAAAAGACACAACATCTCTCCAGGTGGATACTACTTGTACAATGAACGGAGACTGTAAGTTAGCTACAAAGTTTGAATTTTAATGGGCGTGTCTCTCTAAGCGTCTCACTCAGGCCCGGAACATGGATACGGCCTTGGCCTCGAAAGATTTCCCGCCTGGATGGCCAACCAACACCCTGTGCGTAACTGTTGCCTGTATCCGCGCTACATGGTTCTCTGTAGGCCTTGATTTGAGTGCAAATGGAACCTTTCAGGACAGGTTGCGTACCCATGAAGGGGCAGTTTGGTATGCCACTGGCAATGCTATAGCAATTTAGACAAGGGTGAATGTCTACAGTCCGTGCTATAGTTAGATACCGAGACCAATATACAAGGCCATACAAACCGAGGTAGAAGAAAGGAGAAGAGTATTCAAAGAAATAGTGCATCTGGCAACGCGTACCATCGGTTCAGGAAACTATGGTTGCACCGTTCAACAAGCTTCTGGCTTGTATGGCCAGGCAAGAATCGCTGTTCGGGTTCTCAATCACCATCAACATGTTGGACTCAGTCACAAATACAGGAGACGGAGTTGGGATAGCGAAACCGGCCTGTCTGACTCATACCGCCCACTCGTGAATGGTCATGTTCGCGGGGGGGCAACCTAACTTCTTAATTGCGCGGTACATTAGATCACTGCTGAAAATTTCCTTTATATTAAGAATCAATCGTCAATGCACGTCATTGCACAGGTGATCTATTTTCATGACACGTGCCACTTTAGTCTAGGGCGCTCAAGGTGCAGAGTCCTGTTTGCATCACACATGTTGCCGGCCCACAACGTCATCGCCATCTCCGAAGTCATTGTACACTTTTGCAGGCCGTTTGGTTGAGTTTAGAAAAACCAAGACTTCTTTTGATTCTTAATTCTCAGTAATTTCAAAATCCCAATTCCCAAAGCACCGCCGATAGCAGCCATGAGCAAGGCTCCTGTGGTATGGATGAATGGCTTCCCCGGCACGGGGAAGTTGACTATCGCCAATGAGATCGCCAAATTGGACAAAAAGGTTTTGGTTTTAGACAACCACAAGCTCATTGACCCTGTAGCAGCCAGGTTTCCGCGGAGCCATCCGGATTATAATAAGCAACGACAAATTTATCGCCAAGCTGTCTTGGAAGAGAACGTGTGCCACCCTTCCAGCCATGGGCGCCTTGTCATATTCACAGGTAAGGCATCTCCTTTCTCGCTCGCGCTTCAAGTAAATTTCACGGCTTCTAATTCCTCTTAGACTTTCAATCCAACAACCAGCTGGGTCGTGATGTGGCAAGCGAGTACGCAGACGCTGCATTCCGGGCTGGCCGTCCATTCATCCCCGTCTATCTCACTTGCGATCTCAGCGCAAACATTGAACGGATAGCCAGCCCCGACCGCGTCAACGGCGGTACTACGAAGCTAACGGATGCGCATATTCTTGAAGATATGCGGTCGGGGTGTCAGCTCTTCCGCTTTGACGGCCATCCTGGCTTGACGGTGGATTCAACAGTCACACTACCTACGGAGACTGCTAAAAGGATTCTTGATTTCGTGAAAAGCTTTGAATAAGCTTCCTCAATGTTTATAGTATCAGCGTCTCTAGAAAGGTTAATGATTAGTGACTAATTGGTGTTGATGTGTGTCTTGGTACCGCCAATTTTGTGCCTCAGCACCTGACCATTGCGGTCGCTGTACCATTGTATGGAAAAGCATATATCTAGGCTGCCTGCTCCAAGGTTCCGACCTTGTTGAGCTCCTGTTCTTTGGAACGGACTAGAACTTCATTGACCTTAAAAAAAATTAGTCAGTCATGATTTTCAGTTTAGTGATCACTGTAATACACAATCGTGTGGATTCTCTCGCGTGTTATACGTAATTATTTCGTAACGCGTTTAATTGTAAGAGATTTGATGTTTGCCGTTACCGGAATTGTTAGCTGCTGTTACAAACCATACCTAAAGAAATAATTCGCCCTATAACAGCACCATATTAAGATATAGCTACACAGTGTCTGAGGTTATATACACTGTTGCTACATAAGAATTCAGGTATCTCTATGTATCTTATAATTTAAAAAATAATTATAAATATAAGACTAATAGTATTAAAAATAATTAAAAATATTAGTTAATATTTTATTATTAATTTTATTATATTAATAATTTTAATAATTTTTTTTTAATTTTATTTGAATTTTTAATGTTATATATTATAATATTCTATTAGGTGAAAGTACCTAAAGTGACTTGTAACAGCAAATAACAATTCCTGTAACGGCCAATATCAAATCTCAATTGTAAATGCACAAACCCTATGTCTCTGCTTTCTTCTAGCAATCAAGTCCCGAGAAAAGGAAAATGGACAGTTGTACTCGTGCAGCATGGGTTTCGTCAAAGTCAAAGAATATTAGTGGTGGCGGGGATTCGTCGGTAGAAGGCCATGTGGTATTGGCCATGTAGTGTCTCAGATAAGGGAGAGTGGCGTGTGGCGGATGATGAAAAGCCTCTCGCGTCAGTCTTTCGATGCAATCCACCAGTTGGTCAACACCGGGCCCTGTCTTGGCAGTTGGATCGGAGATCCTACCGCAATATCACATAAAGCTTATAGAACGATATCCGATGCATGTTACTTATAATGTGATGGATCACAATGAAACCCGAAGAAATGAAGCATTTGCAGATCCCTCTAGTGGAACAAGTTTGCCGATACTTCAGAGAATGTTGTCAGGATATTTACTCCTAAAAACGCCTTGATTCAAGTCCCACTAGTTGAATATCCTGCTAACAAGTACTCTAAGTGGACAAATTTGTCAAAGCAGGTATTTGACTACAAACTTTATTCTGATTTGAAGGAGGAGTTGGTGTATTCTTGTGGCACTTACCAATTCTCAGGTTATCCGATCTTGTATTGTGGCATAATAAGGCAGGGATGAAGCCCAGATCTTATTTTAGGCTCCATGCCATGGGGCGCTTTTTTAGTAAGGGGAAGGCTGGTCAAGTTCGCTGAAATTTAAATGGGCGAAGAAACGACGGGGAGACCAAAGAATAGGCGATGCAAGCTGTAGCTCGTGACTTTGCCAGCCGAAACAGTTGGGCTGAAGATCACTTATGAGTTTGAAGGCCATTAATTCCGACGCCAACAGACCGCACCTCACGATGCAATTGAAAAGACATTCCCGTTATTGAAGTTGGCGAAAGGATTTGTCTGAGGCTGGGCCCTTTGCCGCACGGGATGAGAGTTAGGCTCGAATCGGCACGGCCCGTCGCGGCACCATTGATCCACCACCACGCTATGCTTTGGGGCCCAACGCCACCGGGTTCATCCAATAGCTGTCTACTTTGGCCATGACCAGTTGTTACGGTATCTAAAATATGTAATGCCGGTGTGCTGACCGGAATTTGGGCGTCTTGGTGCTCTTACAGCCATGTTGGTGGTAGTGACAGTTGCGAAGCTTGCAGCTACAGGCATCATGACAAGTCGTCAGGCCTGGCTCATCCCATCCCCTTTTTTCTCTCACTCTCTTTTTTTTTTTTTTTTTTTTTTTT
>KV875232.1:1756686-1771267 GCA_001879505.1 Calonectria pseudoreteaudii
TTTTTTTTTTTTTTTTTTAGAAACACTGCCCACTAAATCAAGTCTTGTGTGCTCATGAAATCAATCGAGAATTGCCATTTCTGATATTATATGATGTGGCAGTGGTGACACGCGAAGCTTGGCGGAGGAACCTAGGGCGCCGCTTATGCTGGCTAGAGTACGTTTGCGTGGACAAATGGTGTTGGGCCACGAACCGGGATTTTTAGAAGGGAAATAGCGTGATTATACAAACGATTATGCACATAGCGAGGCCGAGTACGAGTTGTTTTCTTTAATCATTGTCTCATTTCCCTCCGCCCTCAACTCCAATGTGAAACCTTTAGTCTTTTAGGACCGGATGGGTTTGATCAAAAGCACGCAATATTGTGCCGACCCCATCACTGGAAAATACTGAACGATAGAAAATTGGCTGCACTAGCTACTCATATCAAAAATGGGATTTAAGCTTTGTGGTCTCTTTTGTCTAAGACCCAAAGTCGATTCAACTCCCCCGGCTCCCCCAGTTCCCTCGACTCCCCAGGCTCCCGCTACTCCACCGGCTCCCTCTACTCCACCGGCTCTCCCGGCTTCCCCGACTCCCCCAGCTCTCTCGTCTTCGCTACCTTCCCCATCTCCACTACCTACATCGTGTACCCCAACCTCCAACGGAGCACCGGTCGCTTCCTCCTCTTCTCCAACCCAGACACTCCACACGGATATTATCAGTACGCCTGCGACCTCAACGACTCCGAAAATAGTCTCGCCACCAAGCATTGGCGAGAAACGCTCGGAATTATGGAATAATGCCTACGAAGAAATCAAGGTCGAAAAGCCCGAATTGGTTGAGGCATACGAGAAAATTCTTTCTGCGCATTATAATCTGGCTGAATCACCCGCACCGGCGGATGAACACACCGTCAATGACATTAAGCAAAATTCAGAGAGCAGGCAGGAGCAAATGAAGTCAATGATTGAGAAGGGGCTCAAAAAAACAGAAAATGGAGTAAAGACCAAGGGGAAGATCAAGGAGAATATCCAATATCTTCGAACTGTGAACGAGGTGGTTTCACTGGCTATTCAGAGCGAGCCAATCGCTGCTTTGGCCTGGGGAGGAATCATCACATGCTTGGGAGTAAGTGCAGTTCTCATGTTATCGAGTGATATTTATTTACCGCAATGTCTAGTTGATAAACAATAGCGTGTCAGAGCCGACCGAAAATCGCGATGGGATGGAATACGTCTGCGACAGGCTTGAATGGTACTGGGAATTAACACGACTACTTCTCGATCTCAACAGCGCCGAAGAGTCTACCGCTGAGCTTGAAGGCATACTGGAGAGAAACATTGTTGAATTCTACAAGAAGTTACTAGAGTATCAGATGCAGAGCGTCCGTATGTATAACAAACACTGGGCCACTGTTGTTGCCAAAGACCTCCTGAAGGTTGATGATTGGTCGGGCAAGATTGACTCCATCAAGAAAGCTGAAGCTTTACTACGCCAAGACGTCGAGCAGCATGGATCCGAGGTCATAAAGTCACGTCTTGGGAACATTGACAACAAGTTGGATCTCGTGGTCAAAAGAATCAAGAGCCAGACGAAAATAATACAACAAATAGATATCGACGAGAAGGACAGTGAATGCATGAAGGACCTTTGCATCATAAATCCCGAAGTCCACAAGGAAGACATTGAGAAGACTAAGGGTGGTTTGCTCAAAGACTCGTACCGCTGGATTCTTGGGCACAAGGACTTTCTAAACTTCAAGTCAGATGATAGCCGCCATCTTCTCTGGATCAAAGGTGACCCGGGCAAGGGCAAGACGATGCTTCTCTGCGGCATCATTGATGAATTGAAGCAGATGACACCGCCGAATGCGGTTTCATACTTTTTTTGTCAAGCCACCGAAGATAGGTGCAAAAGCGCAAACCATGTAATTCGGGGTCTCATATGGCTCCTTTGCCGCAAGCGCCCAGGATTGATTTCTTACGTTCGGGACAAATACAATACCGAGGGAAAAAGTATTTTTGAAAACACTAGCATGGCGTTTATATCATTGGAACAGATCTTACAAGACATTCTCAAAGATGAGAGCATGCAAGATGCATTTCTGATTGTTGACGCCCTTGACGAGTGTTCAGACGACAACAGGAATGAGCTTATTAAGCTCATTATTCGGTTCTCTAGCTCATTCCGAGCAAAATGGATTATTTCAAGTCGCAACTGGCCATCAATTGAGGATAAATTTGAAAAGGCGCAAGATGTCCGAGTGCGGCTGGAATTGAACGAAGAGTCAATATCACTTGCAGTGAAGGAATTTATCCGCTATAAGGTTGATGACCTACCCGAATCAAAGGGTTATAGTCAAGAAATGAAAACAAAAATATACCAGAAGCTGAGTGAAAAGGCACAAGACACATTTCTTTGGGTGGCCTTGGTATGCCACAATTTGGCAAAATCAAAGTCTCGGAATGCTCTCGACAAGTTGGATTCTATGCCACAGGGGCTTACTGACTTGTATCAACGCATGATGCAACACATATCCCACTCAGAAGATGCAAAAATTTGCAAGCACATTCTTGAGGTAGCCTCGATTTCGCAACGCCCACTGTCTTTGGGTGAGCTAAGAGAGCTCGTCCCTGAGATTAAAGAATGGGAAAGCCAAGATGTGGAAGAGATAATTGGAGAATGTGGCTCATTTCTTACTCTTCAAGGGGATACTGTCTACTTTGTACACCAATCGGCCAACGACTTTCTTGTCAAGCGATCAAATGATTCGGCCACGGCAAACATTCATTATGAGATTTTCCAAGACTCGATGCGTGCATTGCAGGGGCTCAAGCGAAATCTGTACGACTTTGAATCCCCAGGAATCTTAATCGATGAGGTGTCCTTCCCCACACCTGACCCTTGGTCTTGTTTGCACTACTCGTGTGTATACTGGGTGGATCACCTGGGTCAATCTGGAAAAATTGGATGTGCGTCTTGCCACGATATCATTGATAGATTTATGAAGGAGACTTTTCTGTACTGGCTGGAGGCTCTGAGCTTTCAGAGAAGAGTACCAGATGGAATAAACGCGATCAGAAGGTTGGAGACGATGTTGGTAAGTACACATATTTTTCTGGATTGCAAAAAAAGAGAAAGAAAATGGCTGACATGCGAGTAGGGTCAAGCGGGTGTGGACAAGAACCTCACTGGGCTCCTCAAGGATGGACTACGATTTGCGCTGTCATATACACACGTAATTGAGACGGCACCTTTACAAATCTACGCATCTGCACTGACATTCAGCCCTCGTGACAGCCTGGTTAGAAGGCATTTCGAGAAAGAAATACCAGAGTGGATTGCGCAAAAGCCGAAGACGGTACCGAATTGGGATGCATGTCTTCAGTTACTTGAAGGCCATAGTGACTCTGTCTGGTCAATCTCGTTCTCGCCTGATGGTCGATGGCTAGCATCAGGTTCAAGTGACGAAACGGCCAAAGTTTGGGACGTGGCATCGGGACATTGTGTGCGGTCACTGAAACCCAGAAGCGCAGTCCGAGTAGTCGTATTCTTGGCCGATAGCCCACAACTTGCGGTGGGGCTGGACAACGGTGCCATTCAATTTTGGGATGTTCAAAACGGGCAGTGTGTCGAGGAACTGACGGATGGGAAAACCATCAACGCCATGGCCCTATCGCCTGATGGGAAAATGTTGGCATCAGCTTCGAACGACAGAATCAGCATGTGGGATGTGACTCGGATTTCTCGCATCTGGAAAATTGATACCCGGGGTGGTGCTGAGCGCCTATCTTTCTCGTCAGACGGGCAGCACATGGCATCCTGGCGCCACCCCGGGCCAGTGACGGTTTGGGGTGCCGCCAACGGAAACCGCGTCTGTACCATAGAAGACAAGTGGTGCAGCCATTTAGGATTTGTTGGCGACGCACTGGCCACGGTTGGGTTTCTGTACCCAATCAGACTCTGGAACCCAGCCAACGGTGATTGCATCCAAACATTTGACAGCAGCAGTGAGGATGCCAAATCACTTGTTTATTTGGGTCACGATCGATGTTTTGCGTCGCAGAATGGGCTTGGCGAAATAAAGGTCTGGGATAATGCAGGATCATGTGTCCTCACCCTGCGCGAATACGAGAGCAGTATATCAATGCTGGCATATTGTCCGGCCAAGCAACTGCTCGCCTCGTGTTCTGGGAACACTGTCAAGATCTGGGACCTGAGCAATGTTCCGGTCGTCGCTCAGGAAGTTGACGACAATAACAGCGCCGTATTGCAAATTATCCCGTCACCCGATGCTCGGTACCTTTTCACTCTTTCAGATACTGGAATAGTCGACATGTGGAATACGTCTACTGGCATCTCCATCCGCACCATCATTTCCGACAACGCTGAACACATTTTGCATGTTTCTCCAGACGGTCGAAATATTGTCTTGTGGTCCCAGAATGGGATAGGAATCTGGGACCTGGTATATGGCCATTGCATCAAGACTTTCCAACATGCACGGCGCTCTAAGTCTTATGGCCCATCCAAGAGCATCACATCATTCTCGCCAGATGGCTGGCTACTCGCCATTAAATGCAAACGTCATACAATCAAAATATGGGACATGAAGTCACAAATGATCATACAAACTATCGAGCATGCTGCTTTGTGTTTAGCTCTCTCTGGTCCCATCTACCATATCGCCATTGCCCCAGATAAATATACCATTGAAATTTGGGACGTTTTTAAAAACAGTCACCTACAAACTATCAACAGCAATAGCCATTTGCATTCCCTTAACTTGTCAAAAGATTCAAAGTGGATCGCTGCATTATCCAATGCAGGCGTGCAAATATGGGATCTGTCTACAGGCATTCTTCAACATAAATTCGGGCTTCGTTGGGCAGGATCTTATCTTTCTACATTTTTATCCAACCCAACGCGTTTTGTCTTTCATCACGGAGCTCCATCTCTCGGATTCTCAATTCACCTCCAAGTATGGAATGCAAATACGAAAATTCTCTGCGATAATATTGTCATTCCTCACCAACTTCTTCGTCTTGGCCCTGTCGAAGAGAATGACTTACAAATATGCACCAATATTGGCACTTTGGAGCTTGAAAATATTTCTCCAGTCAATATGGACAGTCACGACAACGGCCTTGGTTGTGAGGACAGTGATAGCAAAGAAATGGACAACCATCATGACAGTAATACTGACTACGAATACATTGATGACAAAGAAGCTCGCATGATCACGAGCCACGGATACGCTCTAAGTAGCGATGGGACATGGATAGTCCGAGGTAACAAAAGAGCTCTTTGGCTACCCCTTGAGTATCGGTCGAGACAAACCTACCTCGCAGGATCGCTTGTTGCAATACTGGGCCAATCAGGTCGTTGGATATTGATTGGACTTATCTGAAGATATGGTCTGATTTCTTTACATGCACCAGGATTCTGCGACTTCTATACACGTCGATATCTTGTCAGTTGTTGAACTACAGAGGCACATACGTTTCTGAATTTAGCCCTTCTTACAGGAGCTGAAATGAAAACTAGCTTCTATTCTCAACTAACAAAAATGGTGACATAGGAAGCTGGATCTATGTTATGCAAAGAGTTTGCTTCTAAAAGAGATTTTTTTCAGTTATACCTTAGTCTAGCCTTATCTTAATTCACTTAACCTAGTTTCTTCTCTTCTTTATAGATATATATAATAAGAGTATTTTGAAGTCAGTTGGTTGCTCCTTGAGATGCCTCTTGCCAAGAACGGTCGGCTCCAATACACAGTATCCATCATCCGAGGCCCCATAGCCACACTACAATACCTTCAAATCCACAGGCTCCTACGCACAGGAATATACTGTGGGCAATCTCCGTTCCGACCAAGAGTCTCTCCTGAATCAACGCTCTGACAAAGTAGGTGGAGCGACAACGCTCCAGCGACTCTTCATTCGAGATATTCTCAATCCTCAACACGATTATTGGACGGAAGCTATCGGGAGCAGGGCCAACGAGGTCATCGACCACAGGGAGGCCCAGAGCCAGGAGCTAAAAAAAATAAAACAAAAAGACCCAAAAGTAGTGGGCTAGCCAACCAGATCAACAAACCAAAAGCGCATTCGGTACAAACGTGTATATTGGTTACAATTAGAGAGTAACAATTCCCCATCGAGTTTAATCTCGAACTGGCCTGGAAATCCGTCTTTTTGAGTTCGAAATCCAGGAAGGGTGATTGTGCCCGGGAAGAACGCTGGGTGCCCATCCCGACCTGAGCTCAAACAATCCGAAATCAAACAGCTTGCACGCCCACCAGATCAATTTAGCCTTGATTCTAGGAGCTAGATCGTCTAGGCGTAGGGACAAAACAGGCCTTTCACCCCTTCTAATCCCCTTCCTCTTTCGGGGGTAACTAGCTGAGCAGAAAGCCTTGCCAGTAGTATCTTGCCATCTCGGAGGGACAATTAGTAGTGGGGAAAGTTGTATTCTGAGAGACCCAGAGAGCAAGGCTTTTTGAGTGCAGCTTGCAAAGGATTTGAGGACAGCGCGCTGGCAGAGGAGTTTTGTAGTTGCAGATTGGATAATTGGCTGGTTGCGTTTCTTGGAGGCGTACGTTGGGTGTTGTTGGAGTAGTTTGATCCTCTGGTTCGAGGAGCTGCTGACATTACCCATATCCAATCCGGTATTTGTTTACTAAAACTCGTTCATGACGTGCTCCTTGGAGAATGAGGCGTCGGATTGCCGGTTGAGTGGCAACCAGGGGATACGTGAGATGCTAAATTACCACTCCCTAGAGGCAACACACACATTTGGGCTGATACATCTCTTCATTTATCGACATATGCAGCTAGGTCACTACTTTTGGGTCTGTTTAGTGTCCCGATCGAGACTGTATGTGCTGTCTCGCCACCTTCTCAATTCCCTTGTTGGCCCATTCCTTGACCCTTTCAAGCTAAACTTGTACACGCTGAACCGAATCCTCGAAGAAATTCGGACCGTTGCCATTTTTCCCTATTGAAATAATTTGTCGTTGGATCTTGAACATCTATGATCTTTTGCAGTTCCTTTGTTTGTTGCTGGACGAAGGCTTCTTGCTGTTTGCTGATTTGTGCTAGGACAAGCATTATCGAACATCCGGGTCGCTGCGCGATAGCACGAAGAGCTCAAATCTGATGAGCCGCAGTATTGGAGCGGTTGGGCGTTAGTTTAATGCAGTGGATGCCCGGTGGTACATACCTCCATGCCAGAGCGCAAAAGCGTATTCGGCAAGAAGCCGGCCTTGCGGTGTGCGCTGGTGGTTGGTGATGGATCGGCGTGAGATATGTAACGTCGGAAGATAACAGGAACAGCAGCATTGGTATTGGCAATTGAGACTTGCTGGTGAGTGGTAGATCGTTTGCAATAGCTGACATACGACATGAAGCAGTTTTGCTCCGTTTCTGGAGCTCGCAGGGCAGGACTTGCCGGGAAGATGAGAAGCACATGTCATGCAATTCTTTACATGGGAGATACTGCAGCGTGCTATCTTCATTCATAGCCACTTCTCAGTTCCCCAAGCTCCAAATCGGAACCTGTAGGCTCGCCCAGAGAAGGCTCCAAAGTGCGCCGCATGCGGAGTCTCGCAGTGAAATGAGCCCGGCCGAGGCAACCCGGGACAAACAGGCTAAGGTGGAAAGCAAAGAACAGGACGCCCAAGAAGATTGGAATCGTTCCCAGATGGAAACCATTTGAGGTTGTGGGGTGGGGTGGCTCAAATTGGGGCTCCAGCTTTGCATGACTGAAGTTGTAGGCGTAGTCTTGGGGGGCTTGGACCTGCATGATGCTTGGTCCTTTTCTTTGGAGCGGGTAAAAGGTGTTTGGTAGTGGCTAAAGGATAGCTGTGAGGATGAAGAAAGGAATTACCAAGACAAAACGGGAAGCAACGTTATATATTGTTTCATCAGGTATGAAAGGTGATTGGAGATGCAGAAATTTTTCTTCACCTTGATGTCTTTTGTCTTTCTTAACATGTGCCTTGATGGACAATGGCTGTGTTAAATTAGGCATCGCTAGCTAATGCGAAGTTCATCAATGCCCTAAAGGTCGATATTTTTCCCCATACGATTCTTAGTGCCGGCAAGGACTGTGGTAAGGAACATCAGACAGAGCTTTATTACTTTGAACTAGGTTTTGAAGTCATTTTGAAAGGTCTGTTTCCTGAGAAAAGGAGTTCAAAAGAGTCGGAAACCGAGAACCAGGCTGCCTAAATATATACTTTTGAATCCTACGGTAGAGTGACCATGATGGTCATGTTATGAGGCAGATGGGTGGTGGTACCAGGGCAGATCAATTAGCTATTAACTATTGAACACTCTGAGGACGTTGAAATTTGAACTATGTTTGATACGATAATATTTTTTAATCAAATTACATCCCCCACTAATCCTGTCAGTTCTGTGGCCAGGCCCGTTTACAATATGCTAGGGCAATCGTCTCGGCACACGTCCACCCGTCATACGCCTTCAGATTCTTGTATGTGATATTAGTATTCTCGAGAGCTATCACTTCCGGAGGAACGTGGTATTGAAATAGTGTTCTGCACCGGAAGCATCGAGCTTTTGGCTCGAACTTGGGGCACCTGAGAGGAATGGCAATGTCAGCTCCAGGATTCACGGTGGCGCCTTTGGACTCCATCCGCTCGGACAGCTTCGCCCTCATAGCTCCCACGGCTGGCTTTGTTTTCTCCCTGAGATCCAAAGCGTCGAATTCCTTTTTAAGGATGGCCGAGCAAGTCACCACATCGAACTTTACCGCGTCCGCCACAAAGGCATGACTGGGCCGGAAGTGTTGACGAACCTCCGTCCACCAGTCCATTATCGCGCCAAATCCTGCCCAATTGTCTTGAGACGTGGTTGCCACAAACATTGTACTTTGGCCTACATTCTTCCCACATACAAACACTGTTGATGGGATGCCTGTATTGGAAAGACGCCATTGATCTTCTTCGGTTCGCTCCAAAGTTGCCAGCTGCAGGTTGCTAAGCCGATTGATGACTTGTTCTACCGAGTCACATTAGCCAAAAGTTGATGCAGACGAAAGGCAAGAGGACTAGCTTACTGATATCGGCGCAGTCATGCATCGCTATCCGGCAGAGTAGTTCCACCACCCCCAACAGAGATATGCCGTATTTCTCATTGGGATTGCCCTCCTTCCAGGCGTTGATTTCTTTGGTGTAATCTTCATGCCCCAAGAGTTTCTCAATGTTCATTTCACGAAGGTAGGCTTCTACAACCACAGCGTTGTGGAGGATACCCTGAGCCCTATTTTGATAATACTCCTTCATGTCCTTCGACTCCTTCAAGTCCTTAGGGTCTAACATGGCGTCGAACACAGCGTCGAACACGGCGTTGAACGTGATGTCGAACACGATATATACGTAATACTTCAAGAGACGAGCCAGATCCAAAGCATCAAGCCATGTCCTTTCGTCGTCCTTTTTCTTCTGGCTCACCGTCCAGCTACTCACAAGAATGTTTAGGTCCGCAGCTACCTCGAGCAAGGCGTCGGACGCATTCATGGCAGAAATCAGATGGTCGTCCAATTTGCCATAATACAGGCTCTCATAGATTGCCATCAATGAAGGCGGGGCGATTGATATTCTTGGCTCTGCAAAGACGGGCATTTTGCGTTTCGTGTTTGACGTTGCGAGAGTGTTGCGTAAAATGAGGAAATGCAATGAGTGCAGTGGTAGGATCCAGGGTTTTCGATAGCATGCTTGATAGAATGGGCTTCCTGCTCTTATACACCTCGCCCAATCGTGTTCGAATGATGGGGTTTACTTTTCTTTGTCACCAATTACATGTTCTTTAAGCGAGGAAGGGCCTAGAATGGTGATTGCGATGCATACGGAAGCGCCAACGCCGCAGACTATTGAATCAATGAGAAGTGGCTGGCGGACGTAGTGCGCAGGTGCAAGTCAGCGCGGCAGAGGGTCCATAATTGCAAATTAAACGTATCCGCCGAGCATATGCGGGACATTCGACTCTGACTTCTCTGCCGGCCGGGAAAATGCGACCAATTCATCCACTTCAGCCAGCCACACCGTGGCCCAGGAAGCGTTTAGGTTAGTGTGATGAGCCATGAACCTGAATTTTCAGCTGCAGGGCGCTTCCCGAGATTCGCGACACTATTTGTTTGGGGGCGGGGTTTCCGTATTAGGAATGTGATATGTAATGTCTGCGGGCTCTCAGCGCGCCCCGGGCATTCACGGCACTATTTGATAGAGAATTCCGGATTGGAGAGTGATAATGCATGGCAGTCACTACTAGTGCAGCCAGAAAAAAGCTAGTCTATAGGGGGGGGGGGGAGTCAATACATTCACACAAATTTACACAAGGATGATCGATTATGGTCGCGGCTGAAATCACCTGATTAACAAATGTAGCATATAAACTTCTTTCGTCTTCCTTCACTACCTAGACCCAGGGGAACACCCACCATCATCTCAAACTCACTTGCACACATATTGAGTCTTCATCGCAACCTCCAATAAGATGTCTTCAAAGGAGAAGGAGTTCACGGAAATTTACAACACTGTCGGCACAGCTTTTGACGGTTAGTAACTCCAGCGAAATACTAAAGCTTGATGATTTTGTCCGAGAACACATTAGCTAACGTTGGGTAAAGCGGGTGGCATAACTGGTTACATTGCTCGCCTCAAGAAAAGAACAGCTCACGTCGATGAATACATTGCCTGGGCTGCTAGGAAAAGGCCTTCCATTGAGCATCCCTCCACAAAACCTCAAGACCTTCTCGTCAGATTAAAGGCTCTTCGCTTCTCCAACATTCCCACCTTGAAGAAATTCGCTCTGGATTTGCACAAGGTTGCAGACCGCACCATTCTGCTCGCTCAGGACACCGCTCGACGGTTCGTCGTTGCCCCGGACGTGGATGTGCTGCACGCCAAGCCAAGAAAGCCAAACACCCCCAAAGCTGACAGCAAATCACATCCTTGTATCTTAGCGCTGGATGCGGCGACCGGGAGCGCTGCAGGAACAACTACCATCCCTAAATACGTGTTCATCCTTGGGCGATTATTGTGGCGCGATATTCGTCCAATCCAGGAAATTCCTCCTAATGAGCTCCTTGGAGTAGAGATTGAACCTGACAAACGCCCGTACGAGCCTACCAACTACGCTGTCGTTTTGGATGTCACGTCTCCTTTAAAAGGTGTATGGATTGTATACAATCGTCACGCCTTGGATGCTATTGGCGCACTTGACGAGCAACCTCCCGGCAGTGTCCCAGTTGTGTTTCCAGAGGTTGGAGACAAGGTCAATTTTGAAAGTGCGCAAATTCTTGCATCAGTGAAGGATTGGGATGTATCCAAGCCGACTTCACCTGGTCAAATGGAGAGATCCATCATTAAAACTAAAGGCACGGTGCCTCTCAGCGCAAGGGTGCCTGCGTTGGAGGACGTGGCAAAGTTCATTGTATGATAGAATCAATACATTTTTGGCGCATCGTCTTCCATTTCCATCCAGCGTTGTGTCTATTTGGTGGAGTTCCGTGGCAATGATCCTAGCGTCGGATTGCAACAACTACCCACATCAAGACCCACCACAAAGGCAGATAGCAAAAATAAATGGAGATGGCGAAACCAAAAAAAGACATACAACAGCGAGGATTCCCCGGTCGTCACCGACCCGAGTACTAATTCACCGCTTCTCAGCTTGACTATGGGAGAGCAGACGGGATCCCGTATTTTCTAAGAGCTATGGTCGTATGTGGAAGTCCGACTTGACATTCTAGTATATATCAGGAGATTTCATGTGGAATAATCAGAACTCAGGAGACACACAACAGTAAGGATTCGCTGGTCATCGCTAATCCAACAACTTGTTCACCCCTCACCGAACGAGAAGTCTAAGGGTAAGATTATATACGCAAAAACTGCCAGGCCGGCGATTTATTAATCAATAAAGACCAAATCCTCAAAAACACACATCCAACTGATTCCACGTTCCACGACCCAGCATCCCTCCCAGCCTCCGGACCCGCTACTCGAAGTCTTCCCGTTCTGCTCACTTGACCGAAAAAATGGTACTGGCTATTTGACAACAGAGCAGTATGAGGTGGGGCTTAATGGGATGATTGACGCAACCATGGAGGCTGTCAATGAATCTCTAGCGTATTGATGCTGGTTCCTAGCAATGCATAGACGCGTTTTGATTCAAGGATTTTCAAGGTTTATGTGGTATCGAGTAACTAGCTAAGAGTCCCGCAACTTGGAAATTGCAATGTAGTCAACCAGTTCATCATGGTATAGCTGAGGGAAAACATATTCTGCGTATTGCTTCCAGTCCTTTTCCGCAGGCCGTTGAAAAAACTTCACATACTCCCAGTATTCTGGATACCATCCGCTGTCCTCCCAGTCCACCAACCCAGCAATTCTCCCTTCATGAATCAATATATTCCTTGGCGCAAGATCGCAGTGAGAGAGGACAATGCGATGGTTAGTCCGTAGCCGTTGAGAAAATGCCTCTCGCACAAGCGGGGGTGTAGCCTCATGGAGGGATGACAGCAAGTACTCGTTAAATGCGCTTTCATCTCGACATGGAGGAGAGTGGTATGTAAAGTGTACCCTTGTATCACGAATTCCGCTACCATCGCAAGCACTGATAAGATTAGGCGGGGGAGCTACAGACCTCATCTTTTTAACTATAGTCTGAAGCTGGCTTGCAATGTCTTTCTTCTGTTCAGCCAACATTTCTGGCCATAGTTTGTCGAGACTTTGCCCTTGGATATAGTCCATCTGAATTTGAACTTGGCCATCAGGGGCTATGCTGGCGTTGTGTACACGTGGTGCCGGGACCCCGGCAAGAACAGCGACTTTCAGTGCCTCTGCTTCTCCGATTGCGATACGTTTTCCAGACTTGACGACAGTATTGTCAGGATTCAAAATGACCTTGCGATTGAACAACTCATGTAGTATCACGGCGCCTGCTCGGTTAGCTGGGTGAGTATATTTCTGCGGGCGTTGTTTCTCGTGCAAACCAACCTGGTTCGATTTCATCTTCAGATTCAGACTCATCAGAAGACCTTGCTTGCCCTGCTGCTTTCCTCCTTTCTCTTAGCCTAGCTGTGTACTTGGATTCACCAGGCCTTTTGCCTCGCGATCGTGATACAGAAAAAGTAGCCGGAGTCGGGGTTTCCGAATTATTCATTTTCAAGCTGTTCGACAGTGTGTAGAGGAGAGAAGGTGTCACGGTGGAGAAATGCAAGGTGTTGGTGGATGTGCAGAGCGTAAAACGTGATGTAGCACGGACGGAAAGAAATTAGCAAGTGGCAGGGATCACGGCTAGCCCGTCTCAATCTGTTCAGGGCGAGTTAGACCCATTGTTGGCAGTTGAATTCAGGGTCGTCATTCAACACCGGTATCAACCGCATCTGGCTATTGAGCTTAGACGAAGTTAGAGGGTGTTGATTCTTACCGACATTGACATTTTTTGCAAAAGTTGCTGGGGTTGCAGGGTCAAAATCCTCTGGAATTTCAAAAACAAATGCAGCTGTCTTGCCCCTAACGTGATAAAAGCAATGACCCGAGCCGTCGTCAGGCACACACCGTATTCCAGGGTGTCGGTACTTGGAGTAGTCCAAAGGATCTCTCTTATAGACAGAGATGTACATGTTGTAGTTCCTCTTGCTGGACATGATGATTGATTGAGGAGGTGGAGTCGGAAAAAAGAAGATAGTTCTCAATCTGCATTGGTGTTAACGCTACTCCAGTTTAGAAATTTTGAGGCTTGCCAGTATCCAAGCTGCAAATAGCTGGTTTTTAAAGAGACTTATTGTAGTGAATACAGAAGATGGAGTAGGATAGATTATGAACAGGCGATATTCATGTCTAGAGATATAGTAGATATTTTTCTTTCTTTCCAGCTTCTCAGTTTGGAATATTGTTGTTCCCAGCAACGCCATGCGGGTCAGGGTCGGGGACTAGATCTTTCAACCTTGGCTGCCTTGCTGAAGCGCCGTTCTTAGTCGAGTGACTGTTGGTCGGTTGGTGGCACCATTTCCAATGCCAGCCCTCAACACAACGTGGAAGTCTCTCAAAATTTTATCTTCTCTCCCACTCGATTGCGTGTTCTTGATTATAAGCTCAACGAAATATTGCACACCAGGAAGCAGAAAAATAGAAAATGGATGGATAGGTTAGTGGCATATATTATCTTTCCAGTACGATCAATACGATGGACTGAAAGTAACGATTAAAAAAACGATTTTTCGCAACACGGTCCGATGCGAGTCACACAGAGGTTCACGTGTATGTGTGACAATCGTACAGTATTTAGGGCTTTGGTGCCACTCAGTCACTTTAAAGGACAACTATCTTCCTACAATATACATCTTTGTCCCAAGTGACCTCATTTCACGCATCAACAAGAGACATACAAGACGCCCAGTCATCTTATATAAATAGGGCTGGAGAAGCTTCACTGGCCAGTCACATAGTATAAATATTTTAAGATAGATGGATGCTAAAATACTGGTGTTCGTAGATAGGTAACAAACACTAGAGTCACCAACGCACATACAGTCCATGCCCCCCCCCCCCCCCCCCCCCCCCCC
>KV875232.1:1778745-1843659 GCA_001879505.1 Calonectria pseudoreteaudii
CCCCCTCCTCCTCTAATCCACTACTCCCGAATTCTGCTTGTCCTTGTAAACCCTACGAGAGATAAAAAACCAATTGACACAGCCTCAGCCACGAAATTTTCTTTGCCCGGCCCCGGTTTGCTGGCATCTCTCTATTGTTGCCCCCCCTCCCTCTCCTCCTACCTGCCCCCCCTTCAAACCTGCGCGGGCGCATCGAAATTGCCGTCGTCCAACTAACCATTGCACTAGCAGAAATAAGCTTATTAACCTATACGCGCGAAATAACAGGAAGAAGCAAGATGAAGCGCGGTCAAGATTAGCAAAGGACCGCGTATGTGGGCAGTGAGGCTGTGCTGCGAGCCGAGGAAAGCGGTGACGCCGCCGCCGCCGCCGCCCCCTCTCTCCTCTCCGCTCCCCTCCCCTCACATTTCTCCCACCCCGGATAAAAAGGGAAAGAAAAAAAAAGAACAAGAGTAGTCTAGTCGTCCCCCCGCGTTTGCCAACTTTAAAATTTTCTGAGACATGCAGCGAAACATGGGCCCTGTTTTACGTTTTTTGGTGGGTGGGCGATCGTGTTATTGGCCGTGTCGGGGCCAACTCGTGTATGTGCGTGTGGTCTTGCTCTGCGAGATTAGACCGGCAGGGTCCGCTCAAAAAACGCTTTCTCTCCCCCCAAAAGGAATCATTTTTTTAAGCTCTCCCTAAAACGCCTGATTGCCTCCAACGGGGAAAAAAAAGTCTAACCTCAGCCGTACCTCGGAACTTCCGTCCTGTCAAAACGGTTTCTGTAGCCCAGTTAATCACACCGCATCTTGGGGGAAGGGAGGAAAGGGAAGCTTGGTGGAGAAGAGCCCTCAAGGGGCAAAAATTTAACACTTAGATTAAGCTTTTAAGCATACTTGGTATATCGAATCGAATGCATTACTTTCCCCAACTCCCATCGCCGTCAAGATTCCGTATTAGTTGGTCATCTCGTTCTCGCTTTCCCTTATTAGCGTTCCTTGTTGTGGACGCCGGCCGTCTATAATCTTCTCATTACTCCTCCCCCTTCCCCCTCGCCTCACAATTTGCCGGAGACGATCTCTCATGAAGAGATACCCAGTTGATTCTGTGGGCTTCTTGGCTGGTTGTGGTAGCCTTGCTGGTCATAATCCCTATTTGGAGAAATGTATTCCTCCTGTCCCGTACTCATCTCGTGCGGTGTGCTGGTGGCATCCATTTCTTGAACCGGAATCATGGGAACAGGTGAGTATCCATTGTTGTACCCTCTGTTCGCTGCGCTAACATCTGAGAAGGTGCTCATCGAGGGAGGTCGATCATAGCTAGGCGGGTATGGCGACAGCTTGTTTCCATACATGTCTGTGGCTCCGCTGGGATAGTGTGCCGTGGTAGGAGTAGATGAGAAAGATGCTGTGCACCATTGTCAGCAACATATCTCACCAGAAGCTGATGATAGCATTTTAGAGTTCAACATACCTTGGTAATGGCTCATGGGGGTCTCTGATGGAACGAAAGTTCCAGGTGAGCCAGGTTGTGTCATCTGCGCATGTGTTTGTTGGGCGGCTTGTGCAGCCAGGGCAGCTTCTTGGTTCTTCTTCTTGCGCGGCTTAAGCCAGCAACACCAGAGCAAAGCTCCCAGAGCGACCAGCCCAACTGCAGCGCCGCCTACGGCGATACCAGCAATTGCTCCAGTGGACAGTCCGCTGGAGCTATCCGCAGAAGATGTTGAAGAAGAAGTTGCAGTCGCGGTTGCGCTGGCAGCACCAGAAGGGTTGAGAAGTCTGCGAGCGTTGGATGAGATATCAGACAGTATGGCCGGCACCAAGCTTTCCTGGGGGCAATTTCCAAGTCCGCAAGCTGACTCAAGGCAGCATCCCATAAAGGTAGGATCCGTGTACGCGCATGTGTACCAGTTGGTGGTTCCATTGCTATTGTTGCAGTCTTGTGCTGGCAGTTCATTATACTTGTCACTGTCGAAAGACGAAGCTCGTAAGTTTGCTGTCGGGCAGACACCGCCGTTGGCACATGGATCGCTGGTACAGCATCCTAGAAACGCAACCTTCTCGTCCTCACAAATGTAAAAGTCCCCTCCTTTTGGACAGTTAAAGCCAAAATACGTGTAGGCTGTGGAGTCACTCGCGTTGCTGGCCATGTTGGATGAGTTCCCGATGTCCGGAGACGGTAACCTGACAAGAACAATAACAGGTCCAAGTTTCAGATGAACGGTAAGCAGGAGAAGGAGGGGGAGAAAAGGGAAAAAGGTTCAAAGAGAGCAGCCTTGTGTGCGAGGGGGTGGGCTATGCGGCTCTTTCAATTTACAGTCGGTAAGACCCCCCTGCTCCGATGGCTTCCATGGCTTGTACTTCCAAGCCCGGCTTGCAGACAAACATTGCCAATGAAGAGCGTTCGCGTGGACACCAGAGGTCTGGATGACATGGGTCCCCTCGGGTGCGAGTCCCGGAGGGTGGTCATGATGGGCAACGGCTGAAATAGTTTGACTTGGCCGGACGCCAATGTCTCTGGGAAGAGGCCTGCACGGTACCCGTCACAGCCCCAAATGCAGGCAGTCACCTGGGATCCACGCTGCGGCCCCAGAACAGCGTGCTGGGATAAATGGAGCATGTGGAGATGCGCTTGGGCTGGGGGGAAGGATGGTGGATGAACGACCAACAATGCTCCGACATAGGGCGACATAGACCCCGAAGTCGTTGACACAGACACAACAAACACAGAGCCTGGCCGTGGGAGAAAAATACCGCTTGGACTGGTCGTACCAATTTCCTCATCTCGAAGGAGGCAAAAAAAAAAAACTTGGTCTTGAGAGTGACGAGCTGCTCCAAGTCTCGCCCGGTGTCAGCCAGGCTGTGTCTCACCTGCAGATGGCAACCAACAGCCAGTAGCAGCCGCAGCGCAGATGCAACAAGCCCGCAGCCGCAGCTGCTATTTGCTCAGCCAGCTTTACGTTGCGTATGCCATCTCTTGTCCCGCACATCGCGACCCCCCCTTCTATCGTGCTTCGCTGTTCCCCGCCGGATAGGCCGCAGCCTGCTGGCCTCGAAGGCGAGATGAGCTGGATGCAGGCCCCGGAATCACCTACCGCTCACCACCAGGATATGAAATTGGCTCCCGACTAATCCTCCCCCCAGCCAGCCATCTGAGATCTTGGCAGCATCAATTCCGCCGCTGGGCTGACGCCAAGAGCTTAAAGATCCCCGGAACACGACGTCGGGTTCAATCAGTGGCCCCCACACCTCGCACGCTGCTTATTTTTATTGCGGGGCCTGGTGACCACGACAAAATCCTCCAGCTGCGACAAGGCCAGAGAAATGGAGACTTGCCATCTGGACGGTGGAACCGCGCTGTCTTTCATGCCATTCAGCGCTAGACGGCCAAGACCACCCAGTCCAATTCAAGACGAAGCGCACTCCATCCTGCTCAAGAGGAGGGAGACGATGCCGCAGAAGGGAAAAAGATCCTCGAACTGGACCTGACATGCCACCTCGCCGCCCCCAACCGCAGGATGCCATTCCATGTCGCCTCGAATCCTACCTTCTGTCCAACCTCGCTGATAGCAGTCGGCGACGGAATTTTTTTTTTTTTTTTTTCCAAGGACCCGGTCCAAAAACTGCTTCGTCTGCGCGCCCGACTCCATCAAAACTTGCGCATTGGTGCGAACGAGATCAAGGAATGCGCCAAGAAGCTTGGGCTGACTGCACCTTTGCATGTCCTGTATGTACGTTGATTAAATTTCGCCATCATGGCTAGCCTGCCGGGGGGCCATGTCACCACGAATGGGTACATATGCATTCAGCCCTTCCCAGCATTTTGGGCCTAATCCCGCGCTGGGGCCCAAAAGGAAAGAAAACGTTCATATCGGCAATCCAGCCAAAGCTCAGATCTAGTATATTGCGAGAAAAGGGGCCTCCTAGCGTGATATATTTATCCATAGAACAGGCGAGACCACTTCATTAATTCGTATTGGTGCTGTGACGCTTAAAAAAAGAATGATAAGCCCAGACTCAGCCTTCTTTTTGCCTCAACAAGCTCCGCTGACGGTGGGCTTAGCCTAACTAAAAGATGACAAGGGCAACAACAGCTGTACCCCATGTCGTCGGCGACCATCACCTCAAAACCCACTTGGTGAGATGTAGTCTTTGTTGATCCTGGCAGCATTACCACAAATCGTAATTGGCCCGGTCAAAGTATCTGGATTTTTTTTCCTTCCGCATGTACAGATTCGGCAACTCAAAATAAGCGACCTCTGTTCCTAACGGCAGCGGCCGATCCAAGCTGCATTCCCCTGGAGAAATAAGGACGGTCGCAGATGCAGCCACCTGATGGTTCAGTTCGTCCAAAGGATCAACAGCTGCAGGCTATGCATAGCCCCTCTCGGGCCCTTGCGACTCGGTCAGCGTGATAGGGCAACGCAGAGGTCTGTGCCGGCAAAAAAGCCGTTACGAGGATGGTCGAAAAATGAGGCTTTAGTTTGGCCAGTAACTATGTGAAACGTCCACAAAATCAGATTGTGGGGCCGCTCAAAACGTCATTCAATGCGCCCGAACTACAGCATCGTACTAAACTCGTGCAGCGGGCCGACCTGTCTGACAACAAGCTCGCACATTCCGAGTGTTGCGGTGCATCTTGTCACATCCATTCATCCACTAAATTTTGCAGAGAATGGCTGTGGAGGCTGTTCGCCCTGAATCCTTCCCCCCAGTTGTTCCACAAAGGCCCAGGCGGCACGGGAGAGGTCATCACTCAAATCCCCGACCTTGACAATTTTGAGACGGTTCTGGCCGAGGACGAATCCGCTACAAGATATCTGAGTGAGGCGCACACTCGGATGAAACAGGTTCAGTGCAAGGTGGCGGTCCATGTATCGGCCCAACGCCTCTGTAAATGGGTGAGCCTTCGCGTCTTTGTTGGCCCTCCAAGCCCAGCCGTCATCGGAACTGCCGCCTGCAAGCCGCCGTCGCTCAGCTGAGTCGTTCTCCCACGGATCCGAAGATTTCGACTTTGGGGGCTGGAGATCAGCTCCCGCGCGAGCGAATCGTCGGAGATCTTGGGGTGATATGGTAATATCCACCGATTTTAGACCTGCTGCAGTACCTTGCACTGGGTCATCATCCATCCCCTCATCTACAGAGCTATTCGCAGGAGGTAGGGGTGCATTAAATGCAATAGAGAGCGTGAGGTCAGGGCCGTTGTCGCGCAGCCCAACCGTCTCAATCCAGGTCTCCCAAACACCCAAAATTGTCTTTGTTCCCATCGTGAGTCGGCTAACCCTGCAGTCGAAAGTCGAAGCAAGCCAGTCGGCAATGATATTTTTAAGTGAGAGAGGCATTCGTAACAGGAGCAGTGGCAGCTGGAGAAACCCATCCTGCGACTCGTTCTGTTGCGTTCCCGTTTTTGACATGTTGACACCGGGAAGTAGAAGACCCGCGTATGAAGCGTTCTCGTGCCGAATCTCAATCCAAAGACCTCGTTTGGGTCCATCCATGCCCGTCACCCGATCATCGCCATCACCAAGAATGATGTTTGGTTGAAACCATTGTATTTTGACTGTCTTGAGAGGGCCTACTTGGCCCGCGGGCGTTTCTGTGGCCTGAATTCCGACCTGAACGCCACGCACCACATCTCCTACCAAGGTGTCTCTTAGGCGAAGCGAAATGGACTCGAGCCGGGCATCTGTGAGGCCCTCAGAGCCAATGTGGAGGGGCGACACTCGATGTGTGGAGAAAGTCGTGTTGAAGAATGGAGGAGAGTCTTGAATGTCGTTGTGAGAGGCGGAAGGAGAGTCAACTGATTCGACTCCGCTCAATCGCGCCATGGTCAAGTCAATCTCGTATGGGATTTCGGTTCAAGTGTCGCGTTGGTGTGTTGGGGTGCTTTCGCGCGTCGCGGTCGATGATTGGGTGGCCTCGGCTGGGATCAGGTCGCAATGGTCATAGTAAATAAACACTTGGAGGCGAGCGATAAAGAGGACCAGACCAGCAAGTGTGTGGTTGCGACAAGGAGCAAGGCGTTGTCGCAAAAGAGCCTTGGAGGCGCGAGCTTGCGACGAACGTGGGGCTCATTCACGATTCATGGTGGGATGAGAATGTTTGCTATGATGACTAAGCGGGATTTTCAGCCTGGTGCTTTCATGACACCTACTGTTACTACCAGTGCCCAAAGATGATACCCTAGAAATTATTTTTAAGGTATAATAATAAATCCAGAGAAACAAAATTGAGGCCCAACTCTTCCTCCAATTGCGTCGTAATGTTTGCTAATGTGCACAGAAGCCATGACCCGTGGACCTCAGCATCATGGGCCACCACCCTACAGTAAGTTTTGTTTCCACATTGAATCACAACCTTGACAAAAGATTTATACGAAGATAACGAAGATAACGATACATGTTAAATTTTAATCTAAATTTATTCCATATCACATAACACTTTTTTTTTCAGATCTCGTTACATTGCTCAACGAAGAATGAGCGATCTGAAATGGTATAACAGGGGTGGGCGGTTCTTGCTACACAACTCTTTGCAAGGACAAACTTTCCACGTCCACCTCCTCAATTTTGACGCAGGATAATTATTTACAAGCCAAAACGCCTTTTCCTCCAACAAGATTATCCCACATTGTCCCAATGGACTGATCTGTCGGACCATTGGACACTGGGGAAGGGCCGGGGCGTAGTAGATCTAAGCCTCAAAGCCACCCAGGGCAATCAGTCGTTTGAGGATGTGTAGGCTGACTGACATCAGAGAGGTCAGAAAAAATACAAAGCCACCAAGTTGGGATTCACTCGAAATTTTATTGCTGAGCTTGAGTATAGCCATTTTCGCCATGGCCGTCACTTAACCCGGACAAGTGTCTTGAAGATTTTCGGACTCACATACCAAAGGCCACTACAATCGCGACCGTGCCATTGAACCTATCTGGTTTCTCATATGAATCTGGGGATCTTTGAGATCTGAGTTATCTCGGCAACTTAATTATGAGTCGTGGAGCTGCAGAGCCACATTTTAGTGCAGCGGTGGACAACGACCTGATGTATTTGCGGGAGTCATCTAAAATGATGAGCGACCCTTACCGCCTATCTCACTTTTTAGGATCGGGCGACGGGCCTCCTGGAAAATATGATTTCTTCTTAAAATTTGGAGAAGAGACGAAATTGGCGGCCCTGATTACGACAAATAAGAAAGGGGAGGAAACATCTGGGGAATGACGGAAGCGTGGGCTGTGATGCAAGCGAGCATCGTCAACTCTCCCTTATTGCAGCACCTGTACAAGGAGACTCCAAGTCCTAGTCTCGAGGAAGTATCCGATGATCTTGACCAATCAGTTCTGGGGGATTCGGGTTTTTCTAGAGGTTAATGATCTCATGATATTCCATTTCGACTGCATACAAGCTGCAAGCAGCCACGGGTCTGATAGCGAGGGGTGACAGGAACTTGCTAGCCTCCGGAAATACGAGCAAAAACAGCAGTTTGTCAGTCTGCGTCGCTATATGGTGGTAGTTACTACCAGAATGGAGAGGGAGACGGACCACATGTATGATCTTTTCGAAGATCTTGACTCTTTGCCCAAGGTATGATTGAGAAAAAGGATCATCACTGGTCCACTACAGAGTCGACCAATCGACGCATACTTACAGATACGACAACACCACGGCTCGCTACGAGCTTTACTGTGGTTGTTTGAGAGGATTGCCGAGAAGGGGTGTCTTTGGACACTTCATTTAGAAACACCTATGAGAAAAAATGATGGCTTATAGAGACAAGATCGGTGATCTTATGGTCAAGGTAGAGGAGACAATGGGAAGGGATGACTCCCATCGAAGGAACGAGGCTGGCGATGGGGTCCGAGTTTATCGCTCTCGGTTCAGTCGGCGCGGTGCTGTCGCTTTCGAACTCGCCAATGATGAGGAGCAAGCTATTCTCTAAGATGAACTAATAACAACTGTTCGATATTATGCCATTCTTTTTCTGAGAGTTACAGTCTGGGATTATGCATGCGGCATCCGAACCGATCAGCGACCGTTACTCCCACATTTCCAGCTAACAGACTGTCTCTCAATCAATCCCAACGAACCAGGCAAATGCAACTTTCCAAAGGGGTTGTAAAATGGCCCCAGCTAATTCCAGGCAACCAAGGTAACTTGGTCAGATTTGGCCAAGCCCATGAACACCCTGGGGTACCGGGATGAGGAGCAAGGCAGAAGCCACGGCGAGTTTACGTGGATGGGGTGGTGCCGCTGGTCTCGGGAGGTTCTGAGAAAAGGACGCAATATTTAACTGGACAAGAACCATGAGGTAGAGAGGAAGGGGTTGATGTCTGGAAGTGCGAACATCTGCATCAGTTTCGAGCCATAGTGCCAAATGGCCCAGCCAGAGCCGAACAGAGCAGACCAAGAAAGAAGCCCTCGCAAAATAAGGAAGGCATTGACGATGGCAAACGCCTTTCTCTCATTTAGCTTCGGGAACGGCGTGTCGGGCTTCTCTTTCCCTAGAAACTTGCACAGCGGCTCCCACCCATCCTCAGCTTTGAACTCCAGGACCACCTTTCCACGCTTCTCAGCCTCCTTTCTCACAAAGTCGTAGTACTGCCTATACGCGCTTGCGCTCAGGATGTTGCCGTTCCCAAACTGGTTCTGGCCCCATTTGACCACTTCCTTGTTGAGGGCGTACCAGAGCCTGTCGGTCGACCACAGCAGCCCAGTCAGTCTGAACCACGGAGAGAAGATGAACCTGAAGCTGTCGGAGGCGCTTGCTGCCCAGGCCTCTGGGTCCGGGCGCCCATTCAGCACCACTTTCATGTCTGGGTATATGTCCATCAAGTCTGGGATGAAGAAGTTGACTTCAAGATCGCAAGCGGCTGCGTGACCCTTGAACACCTCCCGGATCAGTTTGTGGCGTCGCTCCCTGTCAGTCTCTCGCACTGCTTCCAGGAGTAGTCGCTCACGATGCGGTCTTGTGACAATTTCCGCCATGTGCAAGCAAGGCGCGAAACCTAATTGCTCAAAGGCGGCTTGCAACGATGATGTAGCGGCTCTTGGCAAGCCGGCCCCAATGACAAGAAGTGGTACATCTTTGGCCTCTGGTTCCTTTCGAGTGCTGTTGATGAATCGGACCATGATGAGCGAGTATGACTGTAATTGAGCGCCTAGTCAAAAAGAGCGCTGAGAAATGTTGCCTGCACCATCAGCGGGATATCGGCGTTTATAAAATAAGTGTCGCGTTGATTGTGTTCGCAAGTTTCGCTCGAAAAGGCCGTCTTACGTCAGATTTGGCTTGGACCCGATTGTAGTGGAATCAAGCGGTCCCAATCCAAAGGTTCGCTTTTATCCTTGGCGCATAATCGCACCGCCTTTGACAGGGTGGTGTGATGCCAAAACGTGGTTAACGGTGGAAGCCTGTTTAGGAAAACACCGGAAAGGCCACTTTGGCGAGATCGGGTTACTCCTGCAGCTCTCCCGAAATAGAGTTATAGCAGACAATTAAGAGGACTTATTCAAGAACGAGAAAGAGCGTGACGATGAGTTGGTGTATTTTACACGTGGCCGAAATAATAATCCGTTTCGCAATTGAGGTTTTGGGTGATTATTCGTGGGAGGTTCCTGATGAATCCAACGATGATAACATGCAACGTGATTGGTTGAATCTGTAAGTTGCATTCAACTTTTACAATTACATATATTCTCATCGTCAACAACGTTGTATTGATAATGTCTGTTTGGTATCATGGGTTTTCTCTCTTTCACAACTGCGCTGGACATTACAATTTGATGTATTTAAATTTTGACAGTAGTAGAAAACACTTATATAAAAGTATCTTGTATTAGTGATCGCAATTTAGCTCCCTGCCCTTCGTTTCTCTTCTAGTATTTTGTATGATAGTGTGGAAAGCTTGGTGATCCAACGGAACGAAAAGAAGAGAGCAAACATTCTTGCTTGGTAATCTGAAGTTAAATTCCCATCATAATGACCTGCAAGAAGGGACCTAATCCGGCAAGTTCGATCCCAAACCGGTTGGTTGGTTGTACTTTCGCGCCTGTGGGGGATGGCCAGTTGTGTCCGGATATTTCTTATCCAGCGGGGTAGAGATTCAACCACGTAGTTTCACTGCAAGGAAGTGACCCAGAAAAAAAAAACTCTGGCGATCTTGTTCAATTCGTGATTCCAGAGAGTCATTTCACCGAATTTAGTAATCGAAACATTTGTAAATGTAAATTGGTGAACAAGGCGCAACCTGGCTTTGGACAAATGGCATGACTTAAAGAGTTCGGTGTGAGCCGTATTGCCCTTTTTCTTTCCCGATAAGTCAATCATCAAGACCACGCATGAAGAAATGCCCAATGCAGAGCTAAAAACGGCCGGGCCCCATTTTAGCTCGTCGGATGGAGCAATGATCTCACCTGTCAAGTCTGGCTTTGACTCTGCAGGTCGGTGGGGGGAGGGGTTGCTGCATGGTCTCTCAGAGGCGGGCGCAGAAGAGCCGTCTCGCTCCAATGACACCAGTAAACTAGACGGTCTCATTTTTTCTCTCTTGTGATATTTCATAGTGCATTTCGAGTTTTGTACGGGCAGATGCGGTTATTCTTCCCATCTGCTAACTGTGCGATACTTGGAAACCCCTCCTTTGGTGGGGGTAAGTGGAAGAACTCGCGACGCTAATGGTGGGCCGCCAAGGGTGTTGCGGATGCAATGGATGGTGTTGAGCGAAACTGAATAGTCCCACGAGCGTATCTTGCATGAGCCTGGTCCCGGTCCCGGGCACGCAGCAAGCTAATGTACCAAGGGTTTGGGAGCTCGGTTTGTATAAGATGGCAGGTCTTGCCGGCCCTCGCAGGCCCCCCCATTGAGCTCCATAACGGGTTTTCTCGTACACTATTCTCTCTTCTTTGCTTCGATATGCCCAAAAATGTCCACAGGAAACAAGGTCAAGCTCAACTCGGGCTACGAGATCCCCACGCTGGGATACGGTACCTGGCAGTCTGCTCCCGGCGAGGCCAAGACTGGCGTCTATGAGGCTCTCAAGGCCGGTTACCGCCACCTGGACTTTGCCAAGGTCTACGGCAACCAGGTCGAGTGCGGTGAGGGTATCAAGCAGGCCCTCGCTGAGATTCCTGGCCTCAAGCGCGAGGACATTTTCATCACCTCCAAGCTTTGGCTGAACAGTGCTGAGCCCAAGGATGTTGAGCCTGCCCTTGACGATACCCTCAAGGAGCTTGGCCTCGACTACCTTGATGTAAGAAAATGATGACACAATTGCCTTTAAAAGACTGCAACATGGCTGATAATTCTCATAGCTCTACCTTATTCACTTCCCTGTCGCATTCCAAGCTGGCGCAAGCCTTTTCCCCGATGACCCTCGTGACGCTAACAAGGTTGCCATCAACACCAATGTTTCCATTGTCGATACCTGGAAGGGTATGTACTATTTTCATGATCAAAGTTCACGATCTCACCAATTGCATAGCCATGACCGCTCTGCCCAAGAGTAAGACCCGATCAGTTGGTGTCTCCAACTTTCTCGTCGACCACGTACGTGTTCATCTGTCCCCTTTTCCTGTTTACCGCCGCAGAAAAACTAATCCAGCCGCGCCTCGCAGCTTCAAACCATCATCGAAGAAACCGGCGTCGTTCCCGCCGCCAATCAGATCGAGCGCCACCCGCGTCTCCTCAGCCCTGAACTGGTCAGCTACATGAAGGACAAGAACATTCACCTGACCGCCTACTCGGCCTTTGGAAACAACGTCTTTGGCATCCCTCTACTTCTCGAGCACGAAAAGGTCAAGCAGGTCGCCGCGAACCTGTCGGCGAAGCTTGGAAAAGATGTCACTCCTGCCCAGGTCATCCTCGCCTGGTCTCAGGTCGGCGGCCACAGTGTCATTCCCAAGTCGGTGACACCTTCTCGCATCCAAGCCAACTTCCAGGAGGTTACTCTCGACCCCGAGTCCATCAGCATCGTGGACTCGATTGGCGAGGATCCGATCCGCTTCAACGTGCCCCACGCTTGTAAGTCACCCGAGTTGCGCTGTTTGCGCAACCCACCTGTGCAGAAGCTAACTGTTGCGCCCCAGACCCCAAGAGCTGGAACGTCGATGTCTTTGGAGATGAGAAGGAGAAGGGCGCCGAGTACAGGGTCAAGCTCAAGTAAATTAGACAAACACAGCCCATTAGGAGAACATATAAATATAAGCATATACAAATCATATATTTGCGCAGTTCTTCAGGCAGCCATCGGCGGTTTTAAAACTCGACTGTCATAGTGTTATTTGATTGCATCATACCGTTGGTAGTAATAACCTTGTCATTTTAGCTCAGCTGCCGGGATCAATGCCGTGAAACAGTAACATGCATCCACACCCGTGCGGCTCAAAGACCCAGACATCATATTGCAATATGAGTGGATATTGATTCGCTTTTCAAACTACCTTGATAATCCTTGGTTCAACCAAAGGTATACAATAATTTTGCAGTCTGCCATGATACGCCCGTTCCGCTAAATAGACAAGGCCTTCATCCTCCTCAAAGAATTTCACATATAAAGATACAGATCAGAATATATATGTCCCTCCTTCCATAATGGCAACCCAACACACAAGACAACAATTTGCGGCTTTTTTTTTTTTCGCTCCCCAGCGCTAGCATGCTCCCGTATCCCCAATCATTCGTCATTTGTACAGATGCCCGCGCGACGCCCTCGAGCGTTGTTTGGTAAAGCATATCGGCCGCAGATGTGTGGCTGGCCCTTTGTTTTTGTTTTGTTTTTTTGGTTAGATTTGACTGTTGTCGGTATTATTTCTACCGATGGTGCAGTGTAGTATTCTTTGTTTATGCGCCCACGCTGAAGCCGAACGAACCGTCGAAAACATCTAGCTTCTTGACATCGTTGCCACCACGAAGCGCCTTCAAGACGTCCATGGAGGGGACTTTGTTGGCGGGGTAAAAGAGAAGGAGGTTGTCCATGTCCTCTTCGGTGAGACCGCACATTTCCTCCCAGGAGTAATGATCGCTAACTTTAGACATCCTGCAGATGGACGCAAGATTGGTTAGTTTCGGTCAGAATTTCCGTGACTTCCAGCTCTCTTGTGACTCACCATAGCATTCGCTTCGGTCCATCCTCAGGTTTGGGGGCAGCCTTTCTCAGCTTGACACGCAGCTGGCCGATAGTTTCAATGGCGTTTCCGGCATTCTTGGGCAGCTGCTTTGCGATGAACTGACGGATCGCGGCAGCAAGTCTGGGACCCTTGCCGTTGGTGCTGACCATGATCTGCAAGGGTCCATCGCGGTGGATGCTTCCAAAGTAGAAGTCGCACTCGGGGGGGACATCAGCAATGTTGGCGGGGATGCGGCGCTCCTTGCAGAGCTTCCAGATGGCGGATGAAGCGGCGGGATCGTCGACAGCGACGAGGACCATGTCGGCGCCGTCAAGGTCCTGGGGCTCGAAGACGCGATCGATGTGTGTGACTTGCTCCTGTGCGATTCGGAAGGCGACCTCGTCGTTGAGACCGGATTTGGGAGAGACGACAGTGACTCGGGCATCGGCGTTCAGGCAGTTGAGGATTCTACCTGCGGCAACCTGAAGAACAACAAGATTCAGAAGTCAGCAGGAATGATCCTGGTGCAGGGGGAAAGGGAGCATCGCTATGTCGCATGACCAGACTTACCTCGCCGCCTCCCACAACAAGCACTTTCTTGCCCTTGATTTGCCATGCCAGAATGAGGCTGCCTCCAGGCTGAACAGCGGGAAATGACTTGCCCATGATGCTTTTTGGTGATACTCGCGAGCCGTAGTTGTAGGAGAGATTCAATGACACGCCCACGGCCAGACCCAGAGCCAGCTTTATTATTATTAGCATGACAAGGCTGGTCCGGATGCTTGGGCTGCTTTGATTTTGGCGCCGGCTCCAGTTTCAAGGGTTGCGGCACTGTCAGTGGCAGCGAGTCTGGGTGGCGCCGCCAAGGGGGGGCAGACGGTAGGGGCGGCAGCGATAAGATAAGAAAGGAGTCGGGGGAACCTACAGGATGAGGCGGCAGCTTTTAGTGGGTTGGGGGACTAGCTGGGGGGTCACTGGGGCACTGATGGCGATGGTGGTTTGCAGAAGACTCATGCCTGTTAAGGGGTACCTGCGACACTGGTGCCATCTGCTATGCCCCTCTTGTATCTCTTTATCATGCCGCCTTTCCCCCCAAGTCTCATCCCCGTCCTAGTCTTGCCAGGATTAGCCGTCATCAACTCGCCCGCCGCGCCTGCGCCTCCCAATCCGTCTGTTCACCATTCAATCTCCAGCAGAGCCACCAAGCCTACAACCACCAACACCGGTCGGTTTGCAGCTCGAGGCGGAGTTCGACCAACCCTTTGGTCGCTCTCACTTGAGTTGCATAGACAATTTCCCCTAGACAAACCAACTCGCAATCCTTCCGGCCATCAGCCAACCGCTCCTCACCATGTCCGCCCGGAAACTTGGTGGTGGGCGCATCCTAGGCAGCGGACGAGGCCTCGCTCCTCCAGCGCCAACGAGTGCGCCCCGAGTTGCCAGCCCTCTTGCGCCCTCCGAGAGCACCGTGTCCATCGGTTCCTCGTCCATTTCGCCTCCTGGAAGCGCTTCTCTGCCAGATCTCGGTCACGACATCGGCGTGAGCATTACTGTCGGCGTCCCCGGCAAGCATGGTCCTATCGACTCCGCGGGGCTCGTGTGTCCCATTTGCAACGAGGAAATGGTGAGATAAATTGGCCTCCAAAACCGTGAAGTGCCATCTCCCTGCTAACCGTGTCTCAGATGACCCTTCTTCAACTGAACAGACACATCGACGACACCCACCAGGAACTCCCCGAAAACGAGCAGGATGAGGTCAAGACGTGGTTCGACAAGCAAGTTCTCAAGGCCAAGCGATTCCAGCCCCTCTCCCTCATTAACCAGAAACTACGCGGCCTCGATGTATTTGAATCAAACGAAACTACCGCTGCTTCCCTGTCTTCCGTTGCCGCTGGCAAGCTCCCCGCCGACAGTCCAATTGACCCCGACGAGATTATCACCCGCCATCACTGGCAAAAAACGACGAGTTATGACTCGTGTACTGACCCCACATGTGGGAGGAGCCTTGGACCCCTGAATGGAAGCATCAATTGTCGAAAGTGCGGCAGACTTTTCTGCGAGGAACACACCATGTATCAGATGAAGCTGAGCAGGAGCGCAAACCACGAACCCGTTCGAGGCTATTGGGCGAGAGTGTGCGAGACATGCTACAAGTCACGAGAAGGATACAACGACCATCACGGAGTCCTGATTGATCATACGAATCTGTTCGCTGAGACGAGGAGGAAAAAGGTCGAGCGACAGAATTTGGATATTTCAAGACTTGAGAAGCGCCTTACAAAACTAACCAGGCTGCTGGCAAACCCCCCCGACAAACTTCCCTCGTCCAACGGCTCATTATTAGCTCCCGTGACATCATTATCGGGACAAAAGAACCCCAGGAAACTAATTGAACAGTCAATTGTCACATGGGAGGAGGATTCAACAGTACCAAAGTGCCCCTTTTGTCAGCAAGAGTTTGGGTCTTGGACCTTTAGGAGGCATCATTGTCGAATATGTGGCCGGGTTGTTTGTGCAGACCCGCAAACAGCATGTTCCTCTGAAGTTGGCTTGAATGTAACCAATGGTGGTGAGCCCCTCAAAATCTAGCCGATCTATATGGATCATACTAACTGGTTGCAGCGTCGGATCCCACAACTGAAAAGCCTCCATCAGCTGCCCCCGGCCCGGTCAGCATAGATATACGGATGTGCAGGGAGTGCAAGCACACTATATTTTCTTCTCGAGACTTCGCTGCCTCTCTTCAGCACAAACCCCCGGACCAGCGCGCATACGAGACCCTGAGGCAGTTTGAGCGCGGTATCCGGCAGCTACTCCCATCTTTCCACCGCGTCTTGCTTGCGCTGCAACCAGAGAAGCAAGGAAATGGAGAGGTTGACCTCGATAAACCACCTCCCACTCATGCTCAGATCCAGGAAGCATCGAAGATTCGCAAAAGGTTAATTGACAGCTTTGCCAAATATGGCGCTGCTGCAAAACGCTTGCGTGATCTCAGAGCAGACAACCCAACCCAGAAACGCCTTCAAATGGCGATTTATACATATGCGAGTAGCTTTCTCCACACCAACATGCTTCCTCTCAAAAGCCTTCCTCAACTTCTTCGATCTCGATCATCCCTCTCCTCGTCTCCATCAACGCCGACAGCATCCCGACTCCTGGCCTCCAGCACGCACTCCGCTTCCAGCTTGCGATACTCCGAGCTCGCATCTGAATCTGAAACCGCTTCACAAGCCCCAAGTGAGGGAAGCACCGTAGTGAGCCAACTCGAGACGGAGGAAAAAGACTTGCGCGAGCGGCTCATTGTGCTTGAAGAACAGCGGTTCATGGTCCATGAAATGGTCAAGTCCGCACAGGGGGCGCGACGCTTCGAGGAGGTGAGCGCCCTCTCGCGAAATGTTGATGAATTAGATTCCGAGATTCGACTCCTCAGAGGCAAGATTGGTGGCGTCGAAGAACGATGGGAGGGTGTTTACCGACAAGGATTGGCTTAATGTGGAGGTTTAATTGTCCCATGGTTTTATTTACTTGGATGTTTATATGGAGGCAGAAGACGTGGCATTTTGGTGCATTAAGCGGAAGAGGAGTACATGGCATGGCATTGCATGGTGTTGACGGAGTTCTGTTTTTTTCTCATTCGCTTTGGAACGTTGGTACAACCCCACATTGGTGGTCTCCTGAGAGCAGTGGTGTTGGTGTTGGTGTTAGGACTTTTCAAACCCAATTTGTATTAGTTAGACATGTGTATAGCCCCAGATTGGGTTGAGGGAGCTCACAGAAGCAAGAATACAGCACACAAGCTACGAGGAGGATACAGATGTAGTCACCAGTAATACGAAATGACGCAGACACACTGAATCTAGAGTTGAACAAGAAAATTGCATATCTTATGGTGTCCTTCAGTGACACTTGCTCCTATAACACAGTCGAGCCACCACCATCCTTCTTCTAACCGAGCATCTTATATACATGCCATGGTATCCCTGACAAGTGCAATACCTAGGACACCATGAAACCTCAAAGAGATACAAAAATCGACGTGTCTGAAAAAGACAATCCCTTCATTCAACAAGATATGTCATGTCCGCCGCGCCAACAAGGGAATGCTTCATGCAAGCAAGCATCACCCTACAAATAAACAAAATAGCAAAACGCAGCCCGTACAGAGAGTAACGGGAAGAAAAAACGCCTATCCAGTTTTCCGACGCGAGTTGATCTTTGCTCGCGAGGGTATCAAAAAAAACCTCTGAAATCATACACAACGGGGCCAATAAGGGGAAGCCTAAAGTGCCCCCGCTTCCGCATAAGAGCTATAGTGGGTGAGTGAAAATAACGAGTCATTATATAGGGGTAGGCCGTGTGGCAGCGTGGAATTATTTGGACAAGGAGGAAGAAATGTGCGTGAAGAGTGATGTTGATTAGGATGGCATTATGCATCACTAGTGCACGACGCCCTCGACGCCACCAAGGAAGCGTCTTACACGGCCGATCTCAAGTTCCTCATGTTCGCTTTCGACAGCTTTGAGGAGACCATCGATGACAGCGTCGACTTCTGCTTCTAGAACGCCAGTGCACAAAGCCACAATGCGGCGATACTTGACTTCAACATCACGGCTGCGGCCCTTGAGGGCCCCGACCATTTTGCGCGTCATCTCACGGCGACTTTCGAGGGCCCGGATTCTAGCCTTAAGCACAGCAGCCGAGGGGAGAAGGCTCTCGCCGCCGCCCGAAGAGACATCTTCGGCGGCTTCAAGCATGGCAGATAACTCCGTCTCCCATGACGAGGAGGGGTTCGGTTGCGAGGTGCGCGATTGCTCCTGCATCAGGCGAACTTGCTCATCTTCACGAGCGTGGGAAAGGTTGGCAACCTTTTGGCGTGCCAACTGTTGCTTCTTGAGAGTTGCTGAGAGCTGTTCAAGATTGCGCCGTGCATCGCCGAGTTGTGAAGAGGTGGTGCGGAGGGTGCTGTGGAGGGTATCCAGGGAAAGCTGTTTTGACTTCATCTCTTGCTGGAATGCGGAGCCAGTTTCGCTGAGGAGATGGGTGATGGAAGCAATGATCTCGTCGCTGCTTTCCCGAGTTCGCTGGCTACTTGAGCCCACAACGCCATTCTTCTCGGTTGTTGTCTCCCCATTGACCTTCTCCTCTGTGGTCTCCCCTCCAATGCCAAAGTCCATGGGCCTCAAACCCACGCGGTTTGCAATATTGGGGTCGGCGCCAACTTCGAGCAACTGCGAAATAATGCTTCGGTTACCGATGCGTGCGGCTATGTTGAGGGCTGTATCGCCGGAGCTATCCTGGGCATTCACTATTTCCGTCATAAACCGAGCAATGCCCATTTTAGGAGCATTCGACTGTGAACCGTTGGGGGCGTTGCCGTTAGCTTGGGTGTTCTGGCTATTGGGCACACTGCCTTGCCGAACAACCCACTCGAGGAGACTCTCAAGATAGTAACGGCTCGCAGCGTTGCGGCCCTTGACTGCGCTGGTAACTGCAATATGATGCAGCACTGTCCTTCCCTTCTGGTCACGAGCCTCCACGGTGCCGCCAAGGACTTCGAGCAGATCGGGGAAAGAACCATGATCCATAGAGTTAGTTACTAAGCAGGCGCGCATGAGCGCAGTTTCTCCCGAGGCGTTCACACGGGAGGGTGAAGCACCGGCGGCGATGAGAGCGCGCAGAAGAGGCATTCGAGCAAGAGTAGCGGCCCAGTGCAGAGCAGTGTGGCTTTGGAAGTCGATGGGCATGTCGAGCTCGAGAGGTGTGAAAGTTTGTAGCATGTCGTGCTTCGAAGAGTCGGTGGTGGCAGAGTCCATGAACAATCCCATGAGCATGCTCCGCTTCATTTCAACGTCAGGGGACATTTCGTAGGGAAGAGGCGGCAGGGGGCCATTTCCGTCTTCCGGAGGTGTTCTGTCCTGAAGAGAATTTTGTGTGTAGATAAACGATTCGTTGGGTTCGGTAGGCGATCCGGGGAATGCTGCAGCATACATGTCCATACTCTGGCCGTAACCGCTGAAGCTTTCGGCTGGCGTCATGGTGACCCGTTGGCGCTTCCTAGGGGGCTCGGTTTCGGGCATAGGGGCTGCATTGCTCTGATTCTGGGTAGAGTAGGCCGAATCAACCTGCTGGCCGTAGTCGGATGCAAAGCTCTGCTGCGAGTTGCCAGGAAAATCATCGCCATTTTGACCATTTTGCATCGATGGCTGGCGGCTGAAACTCGGCGCTCTCGTTGGTCCGTTGCGACTCCGAGGTCCTGGCGAGTCGAAGCGAGCTTTGCTAATGGCGGCGACGGCATGGGAAGCGGTGCTAGAGATGTTCTTGAAGAAAGTGCCGGACAGTCCGTTGGGCTTGCCGTCGGTGCTGGTGTACAAGCGCTTTCGCTGGGCGGCCATAGCCTGCTCCTTTGTCGGCGTGTTGAAGTCTCCGCGACCCGCAACGCCTCCATCTTGGCCCATATCGTATGTTAGGAGAGGTCGAAGCAGCTCTTCGACTCCATATTGGCGGCAGACCTGGACACCGCGCTCGAACTGTATCCATGTGCCCTGATATTTTCCGTATCCACCTTGAACCTTTTCGTGCTCGCCAGTCTGGATTTCCTTTTCGAGAATCTTTGTGCGTTTGCCCTTGTCGACACCGGCTACCTTGAGGATTTGTGTGGCATTGAGCCATGAATCGTTGCGACGGCGCATCACGGCTACGTTGTTGACCTCCATCTCATAAACGTCGACACCCGAGTATGATGCCTAGAGGGAAGTGGACCGGTTAGCGCCTCGCACATGGCAACGGATAATGGCAACAAGTATATTTTGCAGAGCAGCAAGATGCAGGATACAACGGCAAAGGCAAAGGCAAATGGAGAAGCATACCGAGTAAATCTGGGGAGCCTCTGGACCCCCATTGTAGCCTCGGTGGAAGGAGGTCGAGAGGCCATTTTGAGATTGCTGGCTCATTGTGAAGGACTGTTGAGAAGTTTGCGATGCCGAAGGCATCTTGGGGTGAAGAGAGCGATGGCCGGGTGAGAGAAAGCAGATGATGCGGTTATTTCGTCGTCGCAGTCGTATTCAGTAAATGCGGAGTGTGGCCGTGGCCAAAGTAAAGGTCGGATTGGGAAGAGAAGAGCGATGGGGGCATCAAGCGTCCAATGAGAGTAGAAGCAACTCAGGAGAGACGAGTTGGACGATATCGAAAGGATGGCAAATGGTCAGAAAAGAAAAAGTAAGGCGCTCTCATCCGAGTCGCAAACCGGGCCCGAAAAGTACCATGCGGCAAGTCGAGCGATCGGGAGCGGGAATGAGGATGCCGACGAGAACGAACTTGTGTGGGTTGCGCAAAAACTGGTGGTGGAAGTGAGAGTTGGGATGGCGTCGAGACGAAATGAGCTCCTTCTGGGATGCGGCGCTGAGGAAAAAGGTACTTGTGGGATACAGAGGGTCTCAGGTGCGCCACAGGTACACCCAGAACCTCAGACAGTAGTGCTCGGGCGGGAGGGCGCTGAAAGGGAGGATACGCCGTGAGTCAGTGGGTTTAGCGCTTGCGGTCCACTGAGCAACGGGGGACGACGGGGACGACGGGCTCTGCTGCGCAGGTGCAGAAGTCAATTGACGCAGCGGTTTAGCGTTCTTTCTATTTTTTTTTTTTCACGCTGCACACGGGCGCAGGATATAGAAATGGCTGAAGATGGCGTGAATAGCATACAGGAAGCGAGTCTGCAGCGGACGAGGGTGTGTCCGTACATGCGTGTATAAGTCCCTTCCGAGTCACTAATCGCGACATAATGGCTTGCAGCACCTCCACGTTCCTTACACGCATCAGTAAAGTGCACATGGAAGCCCGGGCGTGCGTTCAATTAAGTCGGACGTGTCGGTTTCGTGATTTCGTGACCGTGTCAGCGCGCGTTAAATTGACCTCGGACGTGACGCAACCCCTCCCCGCCCCGCCTCACCGGGCCTCACAGGGGTCTGGTTCACGGCTGCCCTTGTCACATAAGTTGAGACGAAGCCGAGCCGCAACATAAATGGTATCTAGTTGCCCTTGCACAACAGCAGAAACGCCCATAGCCACCCGTTTCGAAGGCATCCGCGCCTCATTGAGACGGCTAATGCAATTGCCGATTCCCATCGCCTCGATTAGCCTCCGCGGTCGCCTTCGTCGCGGCCAGGCGCTTGAGTGGGGACACATGGGCTCATCTTGTCCGCACTCGACAGATTCATCGGCGACATAAACTCCGCAAACTGGTTTATGCATCCGTATGCATACCTGAACCACTTGTGCATTGCCAAGATGACTCGCCAGGTACATTCGCCGTCACATGCACTCCCATCCGTCCATGTACTCTGCCCGTCCCTGCTAGACATGATATCCTTGTGACGTGCATGCTCAAATCTAGCGTTGTATCTACCGCTCGAAACGGGCAATGTAAACAGTTATGCAGTCAGCATAGCACAATCATGTTCACGTAGCATTTTATGCACGTTACCCGAGGTTCCACCGGAGCTCCCACCCACCCAGGCTTCAACACCAAAAATTCATGAGGGATGGTATCATCTCCATCTACAAGTCCCTCATCATCTAAGCCCAATTGTTGATCAATTCGCACTGTGTGATAGTTGAATTTTCTTTTCCTCTCCGTCGCCAGGCAATTTGCCTTTTATCCCTTCTTCTTTTCCTTCTCCAGCCTCGCAATGCCCCGTCCAAATACCTCCCTTCCTAGCCACCTCCAGCCACTGCAGTTATATCGCCATCTCCTTCGCGAATGCTCATATCTGCCCCCCACTTGGAGATCCCCAATCATCTCCACCATCCGCGATCGATTCCGTCAGAACCGCAAGAATGACAAGCGCCAAAGCAAACACCGCGCGCAAGCGTACCAAGTCCTCAGCACTCTCCGGTCCGCAAACGACGGCTATAGGCCAGCCATGCAAAACTTTATGCGCATGGGCTTTGGCAGGACCGGAATTCGGAGGAGGAATCTTATGAACAAATTTGTCCTACGAGACGGCCCAAGCGACTCTGCGGCACTCGATGCTCTGCTCGACACAAGCCAAAAGACGAAACCCAAGCCCGACGACGAACACGATTCATCTCCCACAACAGCCGCCACCAAAAAATCCAAAAACGCCTTTCATTTAAATTGGGACAAATCCAAGCTCCTAAAATTGCTTGGTTCCCAGCAAAAGCAGCAAAAGGACACCAACCTCATATGGCTTCACCGCGAAGTTCGAAACACGCAAGAGAATCAATATGTTCCCAAGACCACCATATGGGGTAAACCTCCTGGTGACGCTCTTGTTACTACAAAACGCGCCCATTGGTGGCGAAGAGCGGCAGTCAAATTGATGGTTCCGCTCAACAAAGCCGAGTGGGAGGTCATTGGACGACTGAGTACGGGCGCCCAGGAAACCGAGGAGGAGTTCATGGTTCCAGAGCGCCGAAAAGCTGCGAAGCCCATAGTTGACCAAGACCCCTCTAACGAGTTGGATTGGGACTGGGAAAAATACGTCGATCATAGCATCAACTTCGCTGAGCGCGAAAAGTCAAATACAAAGGTTCGACGAAACGGGCAGATGGGCACCGGACCATACCACACTCGAATGGCGCAAACCAAAATCACACCTCGATGGTACAGAAGAGCTTATACAAGGCTTTGGCAAATCACACCAACAATGGAGCAGGATCCTCGGTCACTGCAACACAAGATCTCATGGGGGTCTGGGAAAACCGGCGTAAGGTCGCCACACCAGTCGCAGCTCGATATCTTTGAAGGTGTCAATGACAAGGGCGTGAAGCTACCAGATTCGTCCTCCAACTAGCTCTTATAGGTGGTTATTCCCCAGCTCAGCATAAACCCTCCGCCCCTACCAAGCCTTAGTCCGTCAGGTTGGCTAGCTTGGCCAGGCCGTCGCCGTCGACACGCATCCCTACCCACTCGTTCATGGCAGACGCGCCAATACTCTCATAGAACTTGATGCTGGGCTCGTTCCACTTGAGCACCACCCACTCCAGACGGCCGCCGTCCATGGCAATAACCTGCTTGGCCAGTGCGCTGAGCAACTTCTTGCCATAGCCCTTGCCTCGTTCCGTGGGTCTCACAAAGAGATCCTCAAGGTAGATGCCTGGCTTGGATCGCCAGGTGCTGTAGTTGTAAAAGTACAGCGCCATGGCCACCGCAGCGCCCTCGGGCGAGATTAGCAGCAAACAGCGGGAAGGTCGAGTCGGCGATGTGGGTTCGGTGTTGGGAAATGCGGGGTCCTCTGAGGCTGCAGCTTCAGAGGGCGCAAAAGCAATGGTGTTCTCGATGGTCTCGACGGTGGCCTTGACGGCATCCGGCTCCTTCTCGTAGTCGGCAAGCTCCTGGATGAGCTGCAAGATGACGGGGGCGTCTGCCCATGTCAGCACGAGAGCATCTTTCAGGTTCGCTTCTCGGAGAAACCGGCGTCTTGAAATACTTACCTTCCTGACGAGCATGTCGAACCGTAGCCATGATGTATGTATGTATGATGTGGACGTTTCCCTTTTGATGCCTTCAATTGGATGTACAATAAATACCAAGATACCCTCAACCCAATTAGACAAATAAACTATAGAAAGATGTTGGAAAACAAGAAAGATTCCAGGCGATCTTATGAGCTTCCTTTTCCAAGCTTACGGTGGGGCTGTCTGTACAATTGAAGTGTGAAGGGCGCACCTTGTGCGGGACATGAAGTGGGGTGGTGATGATCATGGTGGGGTTGAGGGATGCCGTCCATGAGTCGCGCGCGCTCTAGGGTAGCTCGCGCCTCAGCGAAGGCGTGAAGCTCATCATGGTATTAAATCATCAAGAATCCGAGTGCGCGTTGGTAAGATGGTTCTAGGTAAGCAGCAAGGTCATATAATATGGAGAATGAAAAATTAATATTGTGGACTTCAATCACTTGAAAATAGGATTTACGTTGAGACGTTGAGAGTTTCGATAGCAAAAGACGATAGTCATATTATCAGAAAGTAATAAAATCCATCCCATTAATTAATATCTCATGGTAGATACCATGAAAGTGCAATATATGTTCCCCCTCAAAAAGTATTTCACATACGTGTGTAAACTCGTCGTCTATATTTGTGCGAAATTAACATCACTATCCAACCAAAAAGAGAAAACAACTGTCCGCTTGGGTATCTATAACTTCATAGATCTTTTCATTCATATCCTATCCTCCATGATTGATCCGTGCCCAAATTCTCACAGGGCAAGGGCGGCTCCGGCAGCGAGGAGAACGGCTCCGAGCTTCAGGTCGAGCGAGGAGGCTGCGTTTCCAGTCGCGGCAGGGGCATCGGTTCCGGTCGCAGAGGCAGCGGATCCAGAGCTGGAGCTCGCTCCGGCGGTAGTCGAAGCAGCTGTGGAAGCTGGGGTCGAGGAGGCCTTGCTGCTGCTGGACTTGGATGTGGACTCCGATGGCGTTCCGGTTGTCTCGGAGTCAGATCCGGTGGTGGTGGTTTCCTTGCCGGTGCTCGTGCTCTTGGCCTTGGAAGTAGACTTGGAAGTGCTGGTACTGGTGGTGGTGGCGGCGGTAGTGGTGGTGGTTGACTCGTTGCTGGCGGCCTTGACCTGCTCCTGCACCCACGCGGCGGCTTGGTCGCTGTAGATGTCAAAGTAGTTGAGGTGGTCGGCGACGACATCGCCGCCTGCGCAGATAGGGTCCGTCTCGACACAGTACGAACGCAAAACACCATCGTACTTGGCCAAGTTGCTCAGCATCTCGCTTGTTCGCGGGAACAGACCGTTGTCGCCAGCGCCACTGAGGACGTTGTACGATTGGCCGGCTGTGTGACGAGTGTCGCCAAAGACCATGGCTGCCACGACTGCAGATTGACTCAATTAGCATTGCAAGTTCAGAAGACAAGATAGTGAGAGAGAGAGAAGCAATTGATATAGACTTACTCTTGTTAGCCGGGCTAGAGGCGGGATCAAACCCGTCGTTGCTGTTCTGAACACAGCCCTCAAAGAAAGTACCACCTCCTCCGCCGAGAATGTCGCCCACCACATGGGCGCCCTGGGAGTAGCCGCTGACAACGAGCATCGAGTCCGGGCACTTCTCGTTGTAGGCCGTGATCTGGTCCTTTCCGTTCTTGGCGCCCTCGTAGACGGAGTCGCAGTAGACCGACTCGAGCGGGTTGTAGAACTGGATGTCCTCGTAGTCGCAGCTGTCCAGTCCCTTGCAGATGGCCGTCGCCAGCGTGCCTTGGCGGCCGGGGTACGGCTCGTTGTTGCCCTTTGCGAGGAAGATGTGGACGTCCTTGCAGTCCGAGGCGCGAGCCTTGAGGGCGCCCGCCTCAGCGCCGGCGGCGGCGGCGAGCAGCAGAGGAACGGTGAGCGACTGCTGCTTCATTATGAATGGCCGACAAACGAGAATTGAGGAAATTGAAACGGTCAAGAGGTGAAGCGCGAGGTAGAGTAGGAAAAAGAAAAAAGAAACTCTACAACAAGCGAACGAGCGAGCGAGCGAGCGACTGAAAACAGGACAAACCCGCCTCTTGATGCTGAAACAGGTCCTCTGCGGAAGAAACACGGGGGAGCTCAAGGAAGGATGGCTGGGATCCCCCCAGGTTCGGGGGTCGGGTTTTTACTTGTAGGTATCATTGCTCGCCACGCACCCTCGTTGAGTCGAGATGGGATGATCCGCCCGATAACAGCACGCTGCGGGCAGGCGTCCAATAGTCACGTCCCCCGGCCATGTGCAGCTGCGGGTTCCTGACCTTGCCCTGCCTATCATGCTATGTTTTGGGACGGGACGGGGTGTCCATGACGGCGGGGCTCTCTGTTGGGACCGTGGAGCCGCATGGAGGCCGCGGGTTTTTGGCACCCTGGGTAGCTTGCTCCGTGTGTTTTGCCTTGGTGGATACTCGGTTTTTTTTATTTTTTCATATTCTATTTTTTTCTTTACGAGGCGCCGATTCGGTTTGAGATCGACGGGGACTCCTGATGAGGTCATCAGTTTGCCAAGGCTGGAAGGGATTCTCGCTCGTATAGGACCTGCAGCGGTTTGCTCAAGAGTGATAGCAAGGGTCGCAGGGCGTTTGGGGTGAAATGAAGCATTTTGATAAGGATGACGGATGGGGGAGGGGGGACCCATGGCTGTCAGCGCTGCTAAGCACTCCACATTTGTTTTCTTTGCTCACAGCGGCCGTTTCCCCAATTGAAGTGTTTCGGTGCGCCATAATGTTAGGACTAGGCGCGATGGTCAAATGTGAGTGCGCCAAGGAGCATTTTGCATCGCCAAATTGCCTTGCCCATCTTTGGCGGTGTAGGCGCCTTTTTTCGACCAATAAATGAAGGCTCCTACAAATACGCGAATATGAAACTGGGATTCGACCCGATGCAAACTCTAATGAGCAAAGCCGCGAACTGACCGAACGACACAGATTGGGCTGTTTTTTTAATACGGATAGAGGCAACGCATTGTTATCCATGGCGACGCGAGGCCTGTCAGCACGTATGTGTAGGGTTGGACTCAAAATGGCAATTGGTTCCGCGAACAGGTATTTACTGGCTTGAATGGGTAGTGATGATCCGGAACCCTGTTCGGGGGTGGAGATAAGCATATTATCACCCTTAGTTGAGTTTATCCTGCCAGCCGAAGAGAGCCTTGTCTGGGTTGTCAAGGTAGGCTATCCGAAACATAGAATACGAGTCAACGTCTCTTGCTCAATGGGTGGCGTAGCAAACCCAGTGGTCCTACATGCCGCATTTCGACAACAAAAGTTTTTTGACAAAAAAACCCTGATCTAACTAATTACTGGATGAGACATTGAGAGAGATCCAACATTTAATGATAACAGCGTCATTTTACTGGCCCTGGCGTGTGAATGGCACAAAGCTGGTAATTTAGCCTCTTGCGTATTGGATGGGACGAGAAAAATCTCAGAGACTGGATTCGCACGAGGATGTCACCACTGCTCAAATTGCAGTGAGGAATAGTGGAGTGGGCTATATTTACAATCTTTGATGTATGTCAGTGTTAGAGTATGGAATTGGAATTTGATCGAAGGGATTATGTTCTTCAAAGAAGCTTGCTTCCAGAAGTGTTCTATTAACACTGCCCCAGTCTATTACGCCTTGGTCCTCAACACATCCTACCCAGACTTTGTAGGCAGACCTTGCCTTAGTACAAAGAAGACTGCCCAGGACCTGAAAAATAAATTGATACGGTCGCGTTAGAACAGTAGGGGTCTCAATGATATGTAGTAGGAAGGTTGATTCTCAATTCTCTATCTACCCTATTAACAGGCTTGCAAATGCCTTCCAAGGGTGCTTGAGGCACACGCTCACAGGGTTCCATGTGTGTTGGTACCGCTTTCGTATCATAAATGTGTTTTTGAACCTTCTGCTAGTAATGAAGACTGCTTCGCATAGTTTCTTCATACTGGAGTAGTAGTGAATACTTAAAAGACTTTTTAAGTATTATGGCATGTTGTCACAGCGAGTAATAATTAACTGGCTCTTCATATTATGATGTCGACTTCAACCTTGTCCGAGGTTCTTTTCAATCTCTAAAGGTGATTACGGGCGTCAGGACCCCTGCATAAGCTTATAGGCCCTTATTACATAACTGAAGGATGTGGTATCAAGCGGCTGAAGAATCAGGCTGAAATTGTGACTTCGTGAGCAATCAGTCCATGGAGCTATCATATTCCTTCTCATCATTTACTTGCCGATGCCAGAGACGATGTCGACAAAAAGATCATGCCCCAAATCTGACACGAGTGAAACAGAAAGTGATACAAGCGAGGAATCCGCGCTACCGTTGGGAGGGACCACGTTAAATCAAGCGCGATATATCACGGCCACTGATCAGGCGCAAGTGTACCTAGGAAACATTTATATGCATTGCAACAAAAGGAATAAGAGAGAAAAAATTGCTATCGATAAAGCGGAGGCGGAGAAAAGGCACACGGAGCTTCTCGAGTGGCTTTGTACAATCGATCCGTCAGTTTTGTATAACGACGCACGGAATAAGCACGAGAGTGGGACAAGTAATTGGCTGGTAAGAGATAGCTCGGAGTTTGGGAATTGGAAAGAATTCCCAGGTTCACTATTATGGCTTCATGGAAAAGGTACTCATCTGGTGGTTGCTGGACTGTTTTTGTCGTCATTTATCTAATAGCTTATAGCTGGTTCCGGAAAATCAATCCTAAGCTCGTCTGTCATCAAGCACCTAAAAGAACGATGCGAATCCGACCCCGAGTCCGAGACTGGGCTCGCGTACTTCTTTTTTAGCTTCACCGACTTGCGCAAGCAGAACGTGACCGGGATGCTCGAATCACTTGTCAAGCAGCTCTATGTTAAGAAACCCAACACACCTGGACTGGCCGAGAGGCTTAGCACGTACAGGCAGAAAGGGGAGCGTCCGGAAAGTGAAGTGCTCGAGAAGGCACTAAGTGATATTGCACGCGGCTATTCGACCGTGTTCATTGTTGTTGACGGCTTGGATGAATGCCCGACGTTGAACAAAGATCGCAAGAATCTTCTAGACACACTTAGTCGTATTGTTAAGGTTCTGGCAGATAATATGCACATTTTCTTGACGAGTCGAAGAGAGCCAGACATTGAGTCGGCTATGAGAACCATATTGTGCCCGCCAGTGCGAGATTCAATCGATTTAGTAGAACACGGGGAAGGCATCAACAGCGACATGAACATGCACATGGATTCGGTGTTTGCATCCTCCGAATATGAAACGTGGCCTAGAGATCTGATAGTCGAGGCAAAAGCGTTGTTGACCAAGAAAGCTGACGGCATGTCAGTCAATGCAATATCTACATAGTGCCACGTTGTTGCTGATTGTTGTTCTAGGTTTCAATATATTTCTTGTCAGCTTGACGAGCTTCGGAATCTCTCTTCTGCTGGACACATCCGCGCGGCCCTTGGAAACCTGCCAGCCGGACTCGATGCAACATATGATAGGGCGCTGGGAAGGGTAGACAAAAGGTTTAAAACCAAGGTTTGGAGATGCTTGATGTGGCTCGCCTTCTCAAGACGAGTTCTCTCACTTGAAGAACTTGCGGAGATTTTCATCCTCCACCCGGAGAGTGCCGTGCCATTTAAAGAGGAAGAGAGGCTCTTCAAATCTCATGACCTTTTCAAGTACTTACCGGGCCTGGTAGTGGCCCAGGACGATGAGGGGAGCATCTGGCGTTCGCGTGGCCCGGTCGCAAATGTCCGATTAACTCACTTCTCGGTCAAGGAGTACCTAATTTCTCAACGTATTATGTCAGGGCCAGCTGCAAGCTTCTCATTTACGGAAAAAGATGCTCACCTGTACATAGCACATTCGTGTCTGGCTTACCACCTCTATCATAGCAGCGCGGACAACGACCAAGTTGACTCTTTAAATTTGTGGTCTTACGCAGCTAAGAATTGGATGCTACATCTTGAGAAAATCCAGCGCGAGGATTGGCCAACAAACGTCACAAGCATGGCTCTACAGGCCCTGGCTCCCAGGAGCGAGAGTCTGCGTATCACTCAGGCATATTTCTTTATTGACCTTAGTGCAGATGAAGTGTTGCGAGAAAACTTTCGGCTGCTTTCATTGAAGCCGCAATCGTTTACAGCCTGGCTTGGCCTGGTTGAGCTGACTGATCTGTTGCTTTGCGAAAACCAGTACTTGACGCAAGAGGACCTGGACGTGGCCCTACAGCACGCAGTGTATGGAGGGAGCCTGACCATTGTACTGTCCCTCCTTGAAAACGGTGCTGATATCAATGCCGAAGGCGATAAAACCGGAAGCCCATTATGGTTAGCAGCATCGAAAGGGAATGCAGCTATGGTTGAGCTTTTGCTTGGCCATGGCGCCTTAATTGATGCGAAGCATAGCAAGCTAGGGTCGCCTCTACAGGCGGCCGCGAGCCATGATAAACCCGAAATCGTGCGGTTGCTTGTTGATCACGGGGCTGATGTCAACCCGAGTTCGTATGAGGCCGGATGTGCCGTGACATCAGCTATTAGCTTTGAATGCCTCAGGATTCTCCTTGATAGGGGAGCCGATGTAAACGGAGGCGGGGGGAAGTATGGATACCCTCTGCAGGCGCTTTGCGCACCCTCCCTTCGAGGCTATCGTCCAATCAACCTAGCACATGTGGAGCTCTTGCTGGACTGGGGCGCTGATGTGAATGCGCGAGGTGGTAAGTTCGGCAATGCTTTGCAAGCTACGTGCAGTCTCTCGCGGAATCACGGGAAGTACGGGAAGCACATGAAGCGGAGGGTCCTGCAGCTCCTGGTAGAACGCGGCGCGGACGTCAACGCCCAGGGCGGGGAGTTTGGAACAGCCTTGCAGGCGCTGTGCGTAAATTATGACCGCGATAAAGATAATGTGCAGTTCTTGCTAGACAGGGGTGCGGATGTAAACTTACAAGGTGGTAGGTTCGGCAATGCACTGCAAGCTGCGTGTGAGAGGGGTATAAAGACAGAATGCATTGTTGAGCTGCTGTTGAACTACGGCGCCGATGTTAACGCTGAAGGCGGGGAGTATGGGAACGCATTGCAGGCTGCGGCAATGGATTTTGGAAACCGGAGTAGCAAATGCCTAGAAATGCTGCTCAACAGAGGTGCACAAGTCAACAAGCAGGGCGGGCGCTATGGCACAGCATTGCAGGCGGCCTGTTGGTCTGGGAGAATTGCCAGTGTGCTGCTGCTGCTCGATCAAGGCGCCGGTGTCGGCGTCGAGGGTGGAGAGTATGGGACAGCTCTTCAGGCGGCATGTGCTCGAAGAAGTAAAAAAATAGCGCGTCTTCTGATAGAACGCGGTGCCGACGTCCTCACCCGAGGGGGCAAGTATGGCAGTGCCTGGCATGCTGCTTCGGCAGAGGGGGATATCCAAGTCATGCAGCTGCTGCTCAACCACGGCGCCAATGTCAACGACGCCGAGGGTCTGGTCTACCCTACCGCCCTACACGCCGCTATGGCTATGAGAACGTTTCGGGCCGACCTTGTCTTCTTTCTCCTCAATCATGGTGCCGAAATCAACGTTACCGCCGAACCTCATGGATCTCCGCTGCAATGGGCTTGGGCTAATGAGTACTGGTCTAACCTGGGTACGATCATGCTCGAAATGTGCCCTGGAATCAATATTCATATCCAGGGAGGCGAGTTTGGCTCAGCCTTGCAGGCAGCGGCGCGTCGGGGCTACACTGATCAGGTAAAAATATTGTTGGACCGGGGTGCCGACCCCAACATCCAAGGGGGCAAGTTCGGCTCAGCCCTACAGGCAGCGGCGCATGAGGGCCACACGAGTTCTGTAAAGATATTGCTGGACCGGGGCGCCAACCCCAACATCCAAGGGGGAAAGTTCAGCTCAGCTCTATTAGCAGCAACACATAAGGGTCACACCAGCTCTGTAAAGATGTTGCTGGATCGGGGCGTCGACCCCAATGCCCGAGACGGAAAATATGGCGGTGCCCTCAACGTCGCCGCCATCCAGGGTTTCTGGGACATTGTCGAGTTGCTGCTGGATCGTGGGGCAGAGCCCGACAAGCAGTTACTGCCTGCGCCTGAGGAGGAGTGGCTGGTTAGTATTCGCCAAGAGCATGGCCGGGGGGGCGTGGAACGGTACAAGAAGTTCCGTCAAGTTAGAGGATGTTCCTAGCTTGGCTTGGTCAGAATGATTACAAGCGATTTGGATGCAGTGAGCATGATAGCGTAATTTATTCGATTTATAACTAACTATATTAACATTTGAAAGCCTACGATTGTTTTCTATTTCGTCATTTTACATCGCACGTTACAGAAGGAGGATTTACGAGGCCAAATAGCAGCATTGTGACTTTTTGAACTCATTATATATATCGTAAACACTCTGACCCAGCTAGTTGCTGGGTGAGACATTTAGACAGATTCGACACTTGATCATAACATTGACACTGTACTGGTCCTGGCGTGTGAATGAGGCAGAGTTACCAATTTAGCCCCTTGTTATTGGACAAGACGAGGAAAATCTCAAGGAGCCTGGATTCACACCAAGATGCCGCCGCAGCGCTAAAATTGCAGTGCAAGACAAGACAGCACCACAAATAAGGCGTTTTCGGTACTAGCGGGCCCAACAGAATTTGTACCAGACTGATTACTTCCGTAGTGCTAAAATTGCAGTGATGATGATTTGCTATGCATTCCGATAGGCTCGTCACACAGGCACACACACCTGGCAGCCGTATATCCGGATCCGCGCATTTCCCCTACATTTATACACGTATTTGCGAATGTGTCTCGTGCTCATAAATAGATAATATAGGCATCAAAGGAGCATTTAATTGCAGACAATTCGTCTATGACAGCGTAAAAATCTGGCAGCTGAGTTCTAGGCGAGAAAGCTCGCGGCATTAATCCGTCATGCCATGTCTTGGAGGGTTGACTTCGCTTTCTGAGTATATAGAGTATGCTGTTATGGTCTCAAAACTGCACTTGAGCCAGAAGAGGACGCAGGCAGTGCCAAAGTAATCGTATACGTGCTGTACCCAGTCTAAAATACACTTTCGGATTCAAAAACGCATCGAGAAACCCAACAGGGAAGCGGATTACCAACACAATACAAAAAGAAAGAAACAGAACGCTATTTGAAGAACAACGGCTTATGAGACCAAACAGAGGGGACGGCATCATCGCTGCCTGTTTCCAGACCGAGCTTTGATTCGACCATGTTTGTTATTGTAATGTCTCGTAAGACCATCTTCTCGGTGATAACTCTTGTTGCAATTTTTGAACGGGCAATAAAAGATTTTCCTTGGGAACCCCAACTCATGCGCTGTGGAGGAATGGTGTATCTGAATATGGCGTATGAGATCCTTTTTAGCCTTGTACCCCTTTCCACACCCCCCACACTTGAACTTGGGCTCTCTTTCCGCGTATGATTTCGGGCTTTGAAACCAGTGAATAACATGCTAACAAAGAAAGTCTGTTTGAACTTACCGCTTCGACGCCTTCTCCTGAGTTTCCGGAGAGGAATTTGACTCTGACTGACCACTATTGTCGCACAGACTTGCTGGTTCGACGAAGTTTTCTTGTCCAGATGGTCCGGTTGCACTGTGTAAAACTATGGCACTGGACTTGTGTGAATGATTATGGAGCCTGGTCGGCTGAATAGAGGAGGTTTCTTGGCCATATGATGTGTTGGCTAAGCGTGTGGCACTCATGTCGTCGATAATTCCGAGGTCGATGTTTGGGTACAAACTCCTCTGTGATTCTGGCCAATTGAGCAGCTGATTGTTATTTTCGGCCTCTATTTTGGAGAAGCTGCGTGGACCCGCCTCATCATCGCCAGCGCGCTCGCTTTGGAGACGCGTGATCAGATCGAAGATGTATTCAAATTCGGCTCTTTCATGTATCGTGCATGAATCACCATAAAGGGCTGTGGTGAGATCCATGATTGGGAAAGGTAATTTATGGATGCAGGGTTGTTGTAGCGGTGGATAAAATTGGCTAAACTTGGTATGTTGTGGTTTGTTGCTAAATACTCCTTTTGAAGGAGTCGCGTATTGTTGGAGAGTGATGTTGACTGATAGGTCATCTTTTTAGGACGGTATCCGGGTCCCTAAAAGCCAAGTCTGTCAGACATATAAGATTGAGACAACTTATTGTACCTACTTCAATCTGAATGGGATCGGGGGAGCATCATGATTCCGCTCACTGCCCTCCGCATTGCAGAGGCATGCTGAGCTTGTGTCATTTTTGGACAGATACAAATCAATCATGCACAAAAACACTGCGGCCATCTTGCATCTCTCATCATCTAGTGAGCATTCGCAGGGCTCGACCGAACAGTGAAGGTTTAAGTGGATGACCTTGAACCCTGGTTTCCACACTTCGGCCGAATCTTGCGAATGTTGACTAGATGATGAGAGATGCAAGATGGCCGAAGTCCTCGTGTGCATGATTGATTTGTTCCGGAGAAGGACGAATGAAAAAAAAAAGGCCAATAAGAGAGTGATTTAAGGCCTGTGTAAGACGATTATATTTGTAATCGGGTAGACGGCTCGAATAAAAAGATGTTGATAATTAAGAGGGCGGTGATCAAGGCAATATTTATGCATGGAATTACGGTGTGATCGCTGTGCGAAAATACAAAATGAGTACCGCTATTTAGCGCTGTGAGCAGAGATGCAAGAGGTATCCATGGTGTAATGTGGGTGTACGATATCAATTGGTTGATCTGGTGGCCTCTTCATGCATGAGAAGGTAAGATTGGGTATCGTAGGTGTGGCCACATGCAGCTTTGGCGCCTGGGTTGGCGAATGGCATGAAGGCACAATGAGAAGATTACTGGCACATTTCGTCATTTCACATCGCACGTTTACGGAAGGTACATTTATGAGGTAAAATAGCAGTTTTGTGACATTTTATATATCGAGGTTAATCATACAGGAACATATTACCCACACGGGGTTTCTTCAAGAAACCTATGAGCAGATATCGCTCCCGGTGACTTGGCTCTTGGGATAAAAGACCAGAGGTTCTCCCTTACTGATTGTGACACTCAGGTTACCGCTCGAGTCAGTAGTGGAAGTCGTGCAGCCGAGGATTTCGACAACGTCCTCGTTGGCCGTGAAACCAGTCACCGACTTTGACAAGGTCAGAGTCTTGTCTGCCGCCGACGCGCCCGTCTTGCTGAGCACCGAAATAATCTGGTTACCATCAAACCCCTTGCGCATCACAATGGTGGTGTCATCGGTGTACGGCAACCAGGCTTTGTATGTAATGTACGAGCTGCCCTTGTAGATGGCCTGGTTCCGAACCTGGTTGAGGCTGGCGATGAGGCGGTACCACTGGGTGGTGGTGTCGTAGCCCGACAGCCAGATGGCGGCGCGGCCCGTTTGGTCGGTGCCCTTGTAAAACTGCTCCTGACCCTGGAAGATGATTGGAATTCCGTCCTGAAGAATGGTGAAGGCGATGGCGTTCTTGTTCAGAGAGGTGTCGCTGGTGATTGTGGGGAAGCGATCCTGGTCGTGGTTCTCCATGAAGGTTCCCAGGCGGCTCGAGTTGACAGCTTCGTTCTTGACTCGCTCCATGCCGGTTGCCAGCTCGGTGAAGTCGCCGCTGGTGCTGCCGAAAGCGCGCTTCAGCCAGAAGTACATGGGGTAGTTCATGACGCCGCTCATGTTTTTCTGGTACGGGAACGTGAGTGATGGGTCGCCGTTGAGAATCTCTCCCACTGTATAGACTCCTGCAGCCTTTTCGAACGGTGCGTGGAACGACCCTTCAATGTGCCTGGCACTGTCGATGCGCAGGCCATCAATGGTGTAGTTGGAGACGATTTGGGCAATCCAATCAAACCAAATGGACCGGACGTCGTCATCTTCGGTTCGAAGATCAGGTAGACTGACGATGTTGTCACCCTCCCAGCAAGTTTGGATGTTGCTTGACCACTCGTCGCTGTAATCAATGAGGCAAAAGTCGTGGAAGTAGGAAGACTGATCTGATTAGCAAGGAATTGAACTGAAAGGAATTTGGAGAGGTTTTACCTTTGGGAAAGCATCGTAAGTGCTGTAGTCGACGCAGTTGCCGCAGCCGTTGTAGCCCATGTGGTTCGTAACAATATCAACCATAAGATACTAGTAGGTGTTAGCAACTCTTTGCTATAAAATGGCTGGGTTGAAATACCATTCCCCTGTCATGAAGGGCCTTTGATAATTTCTTCAAGTCATCTGCACTGCCAAAGTGCTCATTGATGGACCATATTTTCTGAGCCCAGTAGCCATGGTAGGCTTGCCTATGATCGGGTTGTAAGCCTCTTGTACTTGGAGAGAGAGAGAGCGAGATACTAACCCCCAACCCTCATTGCTGGGTACTTCGATGTTGGCAACAATAGGGGAGATCCAGATGGCTGTGAAGCCCATATTCTGAATGTAATCCAACTTGTCGATGATCCCCTGGAACGATCCACCACAGTACTGCGCAGCTGATGCATCGCATGCAGCAGAGTTGCTTCCGTCGGATCGCGCAAAGCGATCCGTCATAACTTGATAGATGCTTTGTTTGGACCATCCGTCCGGCGAAAGAGCTGCAACGGAGGCTGCGGAGGCCGCGAGAAATGTCGCTAAAGAGAGTCTCATGGTGGTGCGCTTTGTTGTTGTGCTTACCGCATCAGCGAACAAAAAGCGACCGGACGAAGCATATAAACGCCCTATCCTGCTATCATTAAAGGGATTTGTGGATGAGCCTACTTTCTGTGACAGATTGAAGAGGAAATCCTACCAAATCCTCCAGGTGGCGTATTCACTATAATCGACAGGGGTATCCCAGCAAGTAGAGTTTTACTAAAAGTCGGTGCGATTAGAAACGTGCTACCGGGCGCCAGTTTGGCCCAGCGACTGGGCATTTGAATGGTCGCGGATAAATGAAGTGTCGACCCTTTGGGATGCCAATATAAAGCTCCGTCTCTCCTTTGGCTGAGCTGGGCACCACCCCCCTGTGATTTTTGGTCGATGTGTAGATGGGTCGCATGAGAGTCTTCAGATGATCGGGACCGAGGCTCACATGTCGGATCCGGGTGACGCCAAGGCGACCGAAATTAAGTTTGGATTCTGCGCGGTGAACACGAAAAGAAGGGTGGTTGACACATCAGCTGACGTGAAAACGTCGTGGAACAAATCGAAGTTGGAGGCGCCAGACACACATGACTCGTTTTCCACACACCAATATTATTAGTATATTTGCACGTCTACCTACCCCGCATAAATCTATCCCACCATCTATAGTCGCTGCTATTTTTCTTTTGATATTTCCAATTCTTTGGGTGCAGCTACTCCCGTCTCGGATTCTGGATTCGCGGCCTTTGATTGTGGAGTTGAAGTGGCCTCGGAATCCTTCCTCCTTGTCGGGGTCTGCTTGATGAATAACCCGGCCAGGATCATCATGCCTGTCACAGCTGTGTAAAATCCCCACATGATGCGCAATGCCTTCACATATTCTTTCTTGTCAGTAGTTGATCCCGTTCCTGTTCCACCGTGGACCGAAGTCAAAGTGCCACCTCCAATGGTTCGCTGAATCAAGACGGTCCCGATGACGATGGAAACCGAGCTGCATAGACTGCGCAAGAAGGTAAACGCCGACATGGCTGCAGCAAGGTCCTTGTGGTGGAGGTGACTTTGCAGCGCCATCATCGGGCTCTGGAAGAGAACACCGGAGCCAATGCCGATTAACAATTGGAAAATGATGATTTCGGCCCAGTTCTCAGTAGCTCCCAACTTCACCAAAAGACCGGTACCCAAGGTCATGAGAACTGCACCGGCAAGGATGGTGAAATAATAACGCCCAGTCTTTCTCATGTATAAACCTCCGATGAGCGTTGCAAATGCCATGGGTAAAATGAGCGCAAAGAGAGAGACGCCGGAGATGATTGGTTTGAATCCCAGGATGACTTGAAAGTACAGCGGAAGAAAAATGTCGTACGAGATGAATGAGAAGCCGTGAAGGCAGGAGACGGTGAAGGAAGCGATATTTGTCGTCTTTTGAAAAATTCGAATCGGGATGACTGGGCTTTTGGCAAACTTGGCTTCCCATATCATGAAGATGGCGAGTATAGCGATGCCAAACACGATAAGGCATATAACTTTGGCCGAGCCCCACGGAGAAAGCCCACCAGACCCGGTTTCCAGGCCATAAAGGAAGCATATAGTTCCTCCGATGATTAACGCGAAACCTGTCCAGTCCAAGGCACGCAGACCTTGCATGACAGGCTCCTTCTCAATGTCGACATTAAGGGCGAAGAAGAGAGCAATCAAGGCGACTCCATCGAACGGGAGATTGATATAAACTGGCAGCAGTATGTCAGAAACACAGAAACGAATTAGGTTCGAAGAATGTTTCACTTACAACACCATCGCCAACTGACCGCTTCAGTAAACACGCCTCCTAGCACAGGACCTATCGCGCTTGCGATTCCATAGACAATTCCGGTTAGACCATAATACTTGGCCCGCTCTGCCAAAACGAAGAGATCGCTGATGATGATTGTGATGAGCACCTGGGTTCCGCCACCTCCCAGGCCCTGGACGACTCTCCCGGCCACGAGCATGGTGCTGGAGTTGGCGATGGCGCAAATAAGACTTCCCACCATGAAGATGACAGTCGTGATCATAATGATTGACTTCCGACCAAATATGTCGGATAACTTGGCCCATACGGGCGACGAGGCCGTGGTGGCCAACGTGTAACCGCTTGAGACCCACGCATATTCCGATGCAGTAACATGCAGGCTTTCGGCAATAGTCGGCAAAGCAGTGGCGATGATGGTAATATCGAGGGCTCCGAGAAAGAGTGTAAGGCAGAGAGACAGCATGACAAGGCGACGCTGCCATGTCTTCATCGGCGGAGGCTTAAAGGACGTGCCAGTTGGCACAGGCTCGAGGGCAAGACTGGCACCGGCGGATGATTCTCCATCGTGGGTGCCAATGGCATCAGACCTCGCCTCATCGGTAGCGGCCGACTCCGACTTTGAGAAATCCGCCATGAACCACTTATCTGTCTAGACAGATCCTCTTTCCGATATAAGCTTAAAAAAAAAGTAGAAAAGGGAAGATGCCCGCGCCCACTGGTTTCTTTTTCATGTACGCACTCTCGCCAACAATTTGTACAGGGTTGCGACAGGCTCGGCTCGGTTCGGTTCGCATTCATCCGAACATGGAGGAAATGGAGTCAGCTGTGGAGCAGAAACATGCCACTCACATGGTGACAAAAGGAATGGGTTGAATCTATTGGATAGACAAAAATGGTGTTTGCATGTTGGCTCTGATCTTTTCTTTTGTGCGACTTTGATGTGTGCTGGGATCCACATGAACTGGAGCATATATGACAGTCAGGTTCTGTGTGGCTGATTGATGAAAAATTCAGTATCTTACTCTTTGAATTATCAGGGAAAGAGACGAAAAAAGATGAATTCTTACTGATAAATGTGTTGAGACATTCAGGTTGCTTGAGTATACTTGTGCAAGCTTCATCACTTGTTGTGCTGACCATTGTTGGGGACGCCTAAACCCCTCCATCTACTGACATGTGAAGCCTAGGAGCTGAGAATTGGTTGGAACATATAACCGATATGCTATTGACAATTTTCGACATTATTCTACGAGGCCGACATGAGAAATCTTGATACCGATACGATTGACTTGTCCTGCACGCGAGCTGTAGAGGAGGCTTGGTTGCAAGGCAGGATTGAGAAGGCGATGCGGTGGCTAGGAAAGATGTACAAGGTCTGGGACGGCGGCTGCGGCGAGGAAATATATATAGTGAGGTAAGCTGGTACAAGGTGAGACTTCTAAGTACCTACATCACAGCGATAGGGATGAGCAACGATAAGAAGATATAACAGGGATAAAAAAAGCGAATATATTCTGCGCGCTGACTAATATCGCTAACAACCATCTACAAAAGATACCTGTAGTTTGGCGACAGGTCACCCATATCTGCCTTTTGTTCCTCTGTCAAGGTCGGATCAGGTTCAGCCTGGTCCCTCTTCTTGTTCTCCATCATGCACACAAAGGCATACAGGATGCACGCGACAATGGACAGAACAGTAAACGAGATGCAGATGGAGTAGCCCGGGATGTACTTGGGCGCATCCTTCTTGAGGAAGGCAAAGACGGCAATGATGCCGCCAATGTTGCCGAAAGCGACCTGCCAGGCGCTTCCGACGGATCGCCGGTGGTGGCCGCCGAGGTTCATGTTGAACCAGCAGACGATGATGGGCATGGCCGTGTACGCGCCGCTGGCGACGAGGAACAGCGCTCCGTACTGGAGGCTGGTGTTGTCGTGGACCTTGATCAGGATGGCGAACCCGGCAATGGCGACGCAGATGGCGAAGACGGCGAACAGGAAGCGGTGCCGCGTCTTGTCGGAGATGAAGGCGATGAGCATGGAGAAGCCGAAAGAGGCGGCCCACGGAGGGACACTGTGCAGCTGGGTCTGGATCGCATCGTAGCCGTAGGTCTGGAGGATGCCCGGCGCAAAGTAGGCGTAGCCGTAAGCGGGGACAATGAGGCCAAAGTACATGAAACCGCCCAGGATAACCTTGATGTCCTTGAAGATGTTGCCGACGTCCTTTGTTGTGATTTGCCTCTCAGCACTGGCGCGACCCTGGTCCAATTGCAGGCGCGCAGTGACATACGCCTTCTCGTCGTCCTTGAGCCACTTGGAATCCTCGGGGAAGCTGGGCAGCAGAAAGTAGAAGAAGAAGCTGACGAAGACGGTGAGGGCGCCCTCGAGGATGAAGATCCAGCGCCAGCCCTGGTAGCCTCTCAGGCCGTCCATTTTGCCGATGGCAGCGGCGAGCAGGCCACCGAATGCGCCGGCGAGCGTCGTGCTGTTGAAGAAGAAAGAGTATCGTCGCTGGGCCTCGTGGCGTCGGTACCACATGCCAATGAGGTAGAAGGCTGCGCGCGGGTTTTGCTGTGTTAGCTGAGCGACCTTAAACATTGGAAGAAGGCATGATGGGGGAAATATTTTGTTACGCACCACCTGGGAACATGCCCGTCTCGAACAGACCGAGGAAGAAGCGAGTCGCGATCAAGCCGCTGTAGTTCTTGACAAGACCCTGCATCATGGTGGTGAAACCGAAGAGGAACATGTTGAGGCTCAGCCAAACATTGGGGCTGAAGCGCTTCAGCAGCATGTTGGAGGGGATCTCGAACAGGATGTAGGGGACGAAGAAGACGACGAGGGCGTTGTTGTACTTGTTGCCATCCAAGCCGAGCTCTGTGGAAAGGCCAAAGACGTTGGCGTTTGCAATGTTGACTCGATCTAGTAGCGGGGGGAGGCAAGAGGGCCATTAGTTAGTCGTCGACCAGCGGATGGCAGATGGGATTGGAATTGGGGCAATTCGTCACGAACCGAGAAAGGCCAGCAAATACATGATACAGAGAAAAGGCACGACATGCACGTCAATCTTGGAGACGAGCTTGCGCTCCGTCGTGTGCGGTGGGCATTGCACCTCGACGCCGTCTGCGTTGACACCCTCGATGGTTCCAACAGCAGGGTGCTCGGGGTCGAACGACGGCGACGGCGAATCGCCGCCTGCCTTTTCTTCGCCGTATCCAAACGCCATTGTATTTCCCGTTCTTCTCAATTGAGGCTTTGCAGCGCAGGGGCAACGCAACGGCGAGAGGAGAAGGGGGGGGGGGGCGGGCTTGGGGAAGGGAAGAGTGGGAGGACGAGGCGTTGTGTGGTAAAAGGGAAAGGGAGGGGGATCAGCGGCGCCGTCGCAGGGTGACCATTGTCACAAATATGTATAAACTACGTAACACAAGACCCTCTCTTTTGCCTCTCTTCCATGTGTTCCTCCTACTCTCTCTCTCTCTCTCTAACTTTTTTTCCTTGGTAATCTCCCGTTTCCCAGTGGATCATCCGAGGTCGGCAGCAGCTCTCTGGACCCTGCAACTGCATGGCCGTGAATCACAAGGACCTCAGATCACAGGCGCTTTGGGGTTAGGGACGAGGCGCTAGCCCCGCAAAGCGGCTTTACAGGGACTAGCCCGTGCTGGGACCTCGGCGAATTGTCTGCCAGCCAGGAACCAATATTTTTCTTAGATCTGCGGGGATGGGGCGTTTGCAGGGCCTCTTTTTGGCTTGCCCACCACCCCCCCATGGAGGTAATTGCAAGTAAGGCCAGTGGATTTATGGGGAGCAACCTGGGGCATGGGAAGCGGACCCTGGCAAGAAGAAAAGCCCGACACCGGATGGATGATGGGTAGGATTCGGACTTTGGGAATTAAAAAATTTTCACGAAGGAGAAAAAAAAAAGTTTGCTTGGCGTCGAATCTGTGACAGTAGTAGACAACACCATCTCTGGGGGGGATTGGATAACGATGTCCAGGCACTAGATGGTTCGGCACGCCACTGCCGGCTCGCCATGAATGCGTGGCGTTTTGGGGGCTCGGAGCGGGGTGCCGAGACAAGTAAGCCAGCGCACAAGCAAGAATTGGGGGACCGACATGGAGATGGAGTCGTCAGCCACTCGATTTTCTGTGCTGCCATGCGGTATGTATTCCTTCTTGTCCTTGGCCGTGACGGGAGCCAGCTACCGTCCCGTCTCACTTCACCGCCGCAGGCAGGGTTACTTTGTGGACGGGCACCTCGTCTCCCGCCCCCCAGCCGCCCCCGACTTCCACCCTCAGGGCCCTATCGAAGCAGCTGTTTCGAGTCAAGTGGAATCGCGCCCATCTCACGGGTATGGAGCATCGTTGCACGACATGGCCCCATGGGGAAGGTCCTCGGGTTTTGTCTGAGCCCGAGTGACATTCTTCTCCGGGCAAAGGGATCGAAGATCAGCCCATGCAGCAGTAGCAGCAGCACGCGCGGGCCGCATTCGTGTATCGTCTGCCCTCGAGTCTCTCTTCTGCGCCACGCGAGTGGTTGCGTCTCCTTGTGTCACTGGCCATGTGTTGCAGTCGCTAACTGCCCCTCATCCTTCTTGGCGGGATATGATCTACCCGCAACCTTCTCCGCACGCCGCCTCCGCATCCACTAGCGCCAAGCCATCGCAAGCTTGGCTGCTTCCGAGCATAACGACGGTATCGCTGTTTTCTTCGTCTTTTTTTAATAAAAATAAAGGGCATAAGTTGTTAACACTCGCACCTGGTAATTACCATAAAAGATGACCCCTGAATGATTCTCAGTTCAACTCTTTGCTGCGGGAGTCCCTTGCAGAAAAGCCGTAGGCTTGAGTATTTCTGGCTAAAATGAGTAAAGAATGGGATCTAAATAATTATGCTTATCTAAAAATTACTTCTTGGGCTTCGTTAGGATTACGATTGTCTCGGGTACTGTTATTTAGGCTAGGATCGCTTGTTGCAGTAAATGTGGTGGAGAAGGACCTCTCTTGCAACTTCAAGCGTCGGATTGTCGCCATGTAGAATGCCATCAAAGTTTGACGCCGCAGCTCTGAGCATTCTGCAATAACCCCAATCGAGCACAGGCCACATGAAGACAGATAGAGACCCCCTCATCAAAACTTGACGCTTTAATGCTGTTTTCCCAGCCAAATTGGCTGATCTTGGGGTAATGTTTCACTCTGGCATGTGGTCCTGAAACTTTGTGACATAAATGGAACTAATTAAGCCCGTAAAACCACTGCTTGATGAACGACGTCATTCTTAAACCACCCGTAAACTCCGAGCTTATCTCCAGTATCGCCCGTATTTAGAACAGAGCAGGTCTCAAACTCTTGGCATTGCCTCCCATGGCATGCAAATTAGCCTATTTTTATCATCTCAGAATGGCAACAGAAAAGCACAACCGATATGGACCGGGCTACCGCACAACTCACGTGAAGCATCACGAATGGCGCACTGCTGAGAATAGCGCCGCGCATCTGGTGCCACGCCTCCAGGCCATGGCGAAAGAGAATGCAAAGCTGAAGCTCCTGGATGTCGGGGCGGGCTCAGGAACAATCTCGGCATCCCTTGCCAAGTACATGCCCCGGGGCGAGATCACCGCCACAGATCTCTCGGATGAGATCCTGGATCGCGCCAAGGCACACGCTGACTCAGTGGGTGTGACCAACATCAAGTTCCAAAAGGCCAATGTGTTCGAGCTGCCGTTCCCGGACGGCACGTTCGATGTTACCCATGCGCACCAGGTACTCTGCCATCTGGACACCCCCCCGGACGCCATTCGCGAGATGCTTCGTGTGACGAAACCAGGCGGTGTCGTGGCCCTTCGTGAAAGCGACATGAGGATGTGGGCCATCTGGCCGGAACTGCCTGCGCTGCTGCAATTTGGCGACATCTGCGCCAAAACATTGGTTGCAAACGGCGGCCAAGCCAATGGAGGACGCCAGCTCTTGTCATGGGTGATAAGCACCGGGGTTCCTCGCGAGCGCATCACTGCCAGCTTTGGGACCTGGTGCTACAGTAAGCAAGAGGATAAGGAGACCTGGGGTGAGTAATATTTGACTTGGAAGAATGATGAGGTTTGCCGAACGAATATCACTGATGCACATCTAGCTGATGCAATGATTGGGAGGTTGCGAGATGGTCAAATGCGCACAAAGGCGATTGAGATTGGCGCAGCCACTTCAGAGGAAGTCGATGCAATGATGGATGCATGGAATGTATGGAGAAAGGCGGATGATGCTATACTTGGAATAATGAATGGCGAATTGTTGGTTGACAAGGAGTAGCTGGGATGGCCAAATCCCATCGCTTCGTAGCGCGGGTTCAGTGGCCAAATTTAAAACTGGTAATGCAACGTGAAAAATGGTAACCTTTGCAGTTTTAATTAAACATAAAATCTCTACGCGAAATTGAGTTGCGACTAGTTCTTCGGGTTTGATGGTCTCAACAAGACTACTTGATGACAGGCGACCTGCAAAGACGTAAGGTGGTACTATTCAAGCCACATCGGTGCACATAAAAAGCCCGAGAAGCATTAACTTATTTAGTGAATATATAACTGTCGTACTTGGCGCGGTCTTCCGGCTATGCCAAGTGTTTGGAGACTAGTTGTGAGTTTAGAGTGGTCCCACATTAGCATTAACTCATTGACCGTACGTCCGTTTATAGATGTGGCAAGATGCCATACATGCATTGTTTTCCTGAAGCACCGAAACCAATCCTAAAAGAAATCCCCCCACAGAGGCAAAAATACATACAACAGCGGGTATTCGCTAGTCATCACCGACCCAACTACTAATCCGCCGGTTGCTAGCTTATCGATGGGGGAGCGGACGGGACCCCGAGCTCTCTAGCACCTATGGTCGTATGTGCTAGAGTGTGAACCGGATTTGCTTATCTATTATCGATTTGCTGTAAGGTGAGCCTAAGGTGGAAATGACAGTGCTCTCAAAACAGGCCGCCAAGGCTCATCCGACCTCATTTATCGTTTTCGAGATGTAAGTTTTGATGCAAGCAGCATAAAACCGGCACAAAAAGCAATGATGAATAAAAAAAATAAAAAAAAATAAACGGACATATCCAAATGAAGCGGTCAAGACCTCAGCAAGCGCGCGCAGCTGTTGGCACCCCTGGACCTAACAACACGTGCGGCCTTCCAGAGTGGCGACCATGCCCCGAGAATTGCCGTGATGCCCGTGAAGAGAATCATTGGACCATAAACAGTCGCGTATCCGAGTGCCTCGTCAGAGATCAAGCTCCTTGCGGAAACAAGAGCTCCGCTTAGTGGACCGGAAATGACGAACCCGAGGCCTCTTCCTCCAAGCAGCATGCCAAACACCAACGAAGTGTCAATGGATGCATTTTCTCGCTGAATATCTCGCAGGCCTCCAGACCAAGTGGAACTAAACCCGCCAGCAAAGAAGCCGTACACAATGACAAAAATCACCATGTTGCTGATGTGGCGGCTCAAGCCCCAGAGAAGAAACACCGGCAAAGCGCTCCCAACCGACGATACAAAAATGACCTTGGAAGCCGACATCTTGTCGCCAAGGATGCCGTGTATTAGCGACCCTGGGACCGATGCAAGCGAGAACAAGGCCAGCAGAATGGGACCAGTGACAGTGGGCAGTCCGATTGCATGGGCGTAGCTTGCCAGGTAGGTGCTGGGCATGAGGTAGCCCACCGATTGGACAATGACTCCGGTTTGAAGCATCCAGAATGACGTCGATCGGAGGAACGAGAAGCACACAGGTCGAGGCCTGGTGTCGCGGCCAATCTCAACCCGAGGCTTCAGGAACAGCAGAGTCGGCAGCGTCAGCAACACGGACGCAACAGCCCACGAGATGAGCGTGCTTTTCAGCCCGAATCTTTGCAGCAAATCATCGAATAAAAACGGCACCGCGACGCCGACGGTGGACTTGCCGGACCACATGACGCCGTACGCGAAGCCCTTGCGCTCGACGAACCACTCGTCCATGTATACGGACATGGGGCTGAAGAGCAAGCTGCAGCCTAGAGCGTATAGAACGCCCTGGGTTGCAATCAGAGCACCAATCGTGTTGAAAAATGCAGAGGCTATGAGGCTGGCCACGATGACCAGAAGACCGAGCGGGCCGCACCATTTCCGGAAATGGGGATAACGGTTCAGGACGAGAAATGCCAAGGGCATCATCAAGTACATGATGCCGGTCTGGGAAGCACCGATAGACGCAATGGCGCTTGGCGATGCGCTGATGGTGCCTTGAGACATATAGTGCTCCTGGAAGATGCCGAATCCAAGTGAGTATCCTGGTCATTGTTAGCACTGTGGCGACCTGTAGCCCTCGTTTCGCATACCCCATATCGGTGCTTGAGCCAGCGTGCAGCAAGCCAATGCCATGTACGCCCCGCGACCGTGGTCAGCTGGGGGCAGAGCGTCGATGTGGTTTGCGTCGCCATCCTGCTCAATTGGTGGCTCGCTTGGAGCATGCCGCTCGCTCAATTCGTGAGATTCTGCTTCCATTGACATTCTCGACGGGGGAAATTGGTGTTTTTTTCCTTATAAAGTAAATGATGATGATGAAAAGAAGAAAACCACGAACCGCTCACCCTCAAAGCCCGTCCATTTTTAACCAGATGGCGGCTCCGATTCTGAATCTATCGCCCATGCGATTGGTTTGTTCGGATCTCGGTGAGAACCGATTTGGAGGCGTCGCCATTTTCCCGTCACGCTCTACGCTAGTGCGGCCAATCAGAAGCGCAATAATTCCGACATCGCAAACTAAAGTCGATGCGTGTTTTGTGACTGACTAATTTGCAGTCATCAATTTTGTCAATAAACGCGCATGTGCGATAACGGTGTATCATAACCGAGATGGATTGTCTGCGTGGATGGGAAGAGAGAAGGTGTCAGCAGAGACTTCTCAATTGGTGCAGCTGAGACGAGACAAATTATCTAGATAAACAAAATTTTGAAGTATAAAATGGTGGAGAAACTACGGCCTTGTTTCTGAATGGGTTTTAGATGGGCGATGCCTCTTCTGGGGTACCGATTCTGATATGCTTAATTGACGGGACGGCGGGCTGCCATTCCTCCAGAATTGGGTGGGGGTCAAAGGGAGAAAAGGACGAGTCGTTTGATTCCATTCAAGATGGTTCAGATATGGTGCGGGGAATGTGCAAGGGTTTTCTGTTGCCGGCACCCTTTAACGTAGGCGAGCCCGGTGACGCGATCTGAAAGGATGATGATGTGCCCTGCGACGCGTTGTGCTCCCAATGGCGCAATGGCCTATCACATGTATACCTTAAGAATATCACTCCTCCCAAATGTCTTGGCTCGACGGAAATCTACTCACTCTCTTCCACAAACTAGGTTTAACCGCGGCGACAAAACCCTGAGAGCGCATGCAGATCAGACGGTGAAGGTGAAAAATGCAACCTCACCGGGTTGATCAGGGCCGCTGCCTGGCCCTCCTCGAGCCCTAAGCCTGGTAAAAGACCCATGAGACTCTCTGTTTCTTTGGCTTTTTTTGCATTCTAGAGGGGAAAGCCTGGTCAACATGGGATAACATGTCGCATCCCACCGGCGTAAATTCATATCCGGGTCTCTGGACGACCCCGGACCTGTTGTCACGCAATGCAGTGGGATGAATGCAACAATGCAACTGTAGCTGGCATGAAATTTCTCGGGATTAAGGAATGAAGGAATTTCACATTGAGAAAAAAAGCATTATAATATCTGCTAGATATTCGCCTCTGATGATTTGATGTTCGTCTGTTTTGAGTCTGCACTCCAATTTTCAGTGCGAGAAAAGCCTCCTTAAAACTTCTTCGACTCATTACTGGATATCATGACGGCTCTGAATATCAAAAAGGGCCATGATGTGCATCATGACCCGGGTGAAAAGCCTGAGGCTAGCGACTCAAAATCCTCACTGTCACCCACTGTGCTGGTCCAGGAAACCGAGGATGATGGCATCATCCAAAGAACGCCCCAGAAAACCTGGAGATCGTACATCTGGGATACTCTCGACAAATCGCCACAAGAGCGCAAGTTTCTCTTCAAGCTCGATGCAATCATCCTCACATTTGCAAGCTTAGGTTATTTCAGCAAGAACCTAAACCAAATCAACATTAACAATGCCTTTGCCTCTGGAATGAAAGAAGATCTCGGCATGTATGGCAACCAACTCAATTACATGCAAACATGTTGGACTGTTGGGTATGTGCTCGGAGAAATACCAAGGTAAGCAGAGGAGCAACCCAGCGCATCGAAGGGGGAACTGACATTGGCCAGCAATTTGATGCTCACACGTGTCCGACCGTCTATCTGGATCCCATGCTGTGAGGTTACTTGGTCTGTCTTGACCATTCTTCTCGCAAAATGCACAAATTACCGACAAATGTATGCACTCCGTTTCTTCATCGGCCTCGCCGAGAGCGCCTTCTACCCCGGAATGCAATACGTCATTGGTTCATGGTATCGAAAGGATGAGCTCGCCAAACGATCTTGTATTTTCCATGCAAGCGGCGGAATCGGTGGCATGTTCTCTGGCTATCTGATGGCATCAGTTTACAACCTTGGAGGAAAGCATGGATACCGCGGCTGGCAGTGGCTCTTCATCATCGACACAGTTATTTCTTTGCCTCTGGCCCTTCTCAGCTTCTTTTTCCTTCCCGACGTCCCGGAGATTGCCAAGTCCTGGTGGCTCACCAAGCAGGATATTGAATTTGCACAGAAGCGGATGGAGTTCGAGGGAAGAGCCAAACGAGCCCCCTTTACTGTTGCCAAAATCAAACGCATCTTCTCCAGCTGGCACATCTATGCACTTCCGCTCCTTTACATCTTCTTTAATAATGGATGCGGGACGGGTTCGCAGCCGGCCTTTCAGCTTTGGTTGAAATCCGAGGGACACAGTGTTCGTGATATCAACATTTATCCAACCATCACCTCGGCGGTTGATATCGTCGTCACGCTCATTTATGCTTGGACGTCAGACACGATTTTCCGTGGGGAGCGATGGCCGCCTATAGTATTTTCCGGGTGCGTCAACTTATTTGTCAACATCAGCCTTTCCATATGGAATATTCCGAATGGTTTAAAGTGGGCATGTTACATCATGGCAGGTTTTGCAGGTGGAATTAGCGGTCTTACGTTCGCGTGGGCCCACGACATCTGCAAGGACGACAACGAAGAACGGGCGCTGGTTACGGGTGCAATGAATGAGATGGCTTATGTGTTGCAAGCTTGGTTGCCGCTTTTGATTTGGCAACAAGTGGAGGCCCCGCGATATCCAAAGGGTTATACCACAATGGCCTGTATTGCTTTTAGTCTGATTGCAACTGCCTTCACCATTCGCTATCTGCATGCGAGAGAACTTGGGCAAAAGAAGAAAGCTGCTGAATCAGAAGCTGAGGGTTGAGCGAAGCAAGGATTTGGGATTATCGAGCATTGATACAAAGCTGGACTGGCAGCAGTATGGGGTAACAACTCCGGATGAAATTTATTTTTGCATCTAGTTTAGCTGGATTGTGGGGCAATATTTCTATACCATCTTGCTATCTACCCAGTATTTGAATTCTTTTCATGACATTATTGAAAATGGACAAGGGCATTAACGCAAGTGTATGGCCATCGAATAGTATTTGGTTCAGTGCAGCAGACCGATCTGGACCCAAAGATCATACGATGGCGAGGCCAAAGTTGAGGGAGGACCTGCAGCTAAGATATAGTTTAAGACATTACAATTAGTCATATTTGAGATAGGGTGACAGAATGCTACTGCTGGTGTCTCGCCCTCCTGTCTATTTCGGCGAGGCTTGCATCAAGGCTGGCTGAATGTTGACAAAGGCGTCAGCCTCGACCACGTGGCAGACACGGGCGGCTGCTAACATTCTATAGAGGCTAGCGAGACTTAACAGAGGCTAGTTGAATATCAATAGAGCCATTGGTCTTGACTACACGGCCCGGCACGGGCAGCTAGCTGACCGTTGACAGAAGCTAAAATTCAAGAGAGGCGTCAGTCTCGACCACGCGGCAGGCATGGGCGGCTGCCCTAGAAGACTTTAACGAAAAAAAAAATAGTTGGCTCCTAAATTATGCGTGTCTCATGGAAAGCCTCGGACCCTGTGGAGCCGCTAACTTGTGGGGGACGAGAGGGCATTTGTGGCGTGTAACTAAAGCATAGTTTAGGGCGGTTATAGCTAGTTTTCTGTCCAAGATCAGACGAACTGCGCCAGTGGGCTGAAGCGCACGTATCAGATTGGTCCGTGCCAGTTTGCTGCGGCTTCCTGTTGTTGTCCTAGGTAGATCGTCAGCTAAGCTTCGTCCGCCACGAAGAGGTCGAGACTATCATTCTAGCTGCCTCGACGGCACGTTGATGTCGACTCAAGATTTAACCTCCTTCACGGCGGATTTCAAGGCCCACTAGACTAGTAGGCCTGGGCTTATTTGTGGAGATGGGGCCAGCGTGGCGGCAACTTCAGTAATCTGGACTGTGGCCTGCGTGAGCTCGCTGTGTCTGCTACATTCAAACGGCAAGAAACCGCAATACAGGTTTAATTCACTCGTTCATATATCGTTTCCTAAGTATATAAGAGTCAAGACCCTCAACCCAAATTCTCAAATGCATCCACAACATCCGACACACACCTCGCCATCTCTACACCAAAACACATTTCACAACCCCTTAGTACCACCCGTGTTTGCTTAAAAAAGCATCCATCATTCAAAATGGGCCAAGGCGGCCAAGTCATCATCATCAACGCGACACCGTATCCGTTCCAGCTGCAAGCTACGCAGACCAATGAAACCCAAATGGTCACCTGGAATTTCCCAGAGACCATCGCTCCAGGTTCGTGTCAAATCGTACAATTTCTTGAACACAGGCTGATGATCCGCCGGGACCAATTCGGGACGCATTTACATTGAATTCTCACAATATTTCTTATATAATGCGTCCAAGGACCAAGGGAATGCCACCTACATGATCGCCGATGGTGTGGACAATCCTACTTTCCAGATTCAGGCTCGTGCCGAGGGTACTTCTGACAAATATGTGCAACTCGAGTTCCTGACCCTAACCGCGCTCAACAACCCGGCGTCATCTACGTGCTTCCTTCAACGAATGGGGAGCCAAGAAGGTAGCGATGACTGGAGCTGTGCGAAGATTGTTGTTGCTGGCTCCCCAGGAAGTTATATCGGCACAAACCCACCCACGAACTGGATGCAAAGTATGCTCCCATTGCTCCGGAACCGTGCCCTGAAAGAGATCTGCTTGCCCGCTTCTCACGACTCTGGCATGAGTTCCGTGTCAGGTTCCACGTCTCAAAGCAATGCCAGGAACACGCAAACCCAAACTCTCACGATTGGTCAGCAATTAGCCGCTGGAGTGCGCTACTTCGACATCCGTGCCTCTCTCAACGGGACCACATACGGGACTGCTCATTTCAGTGAAATTACTGCCCCTTTGTATTGGCAAGGAAGCTTTGGGCAGTCGATGGACGACATCATTCAAGAGGTCAACGCGTTTACGGCAAACAATGCGGAGTTGATTATCTTTGACATCTCTCACGCTTCAGACTTGACTGGCTACGAATCTAACAATGTCAGCGATTTCAATTCAATCCAGTACACAGGCCTCATGCAGCAACTCCAACAAGTTAACAATCGCTGCACTGCAATCCCGGACCTGAGCAAGGACGCTTCGTCGATGACGGTTGGAGACTTCATTGGCAATGGCCAGGCATCTGTCCTCTTCGTCATCCGCGACCCTCAAGCGGATCTTAGCAGCTTCGCTGGGCAAGGATTTATATACAGCAAGCAGCTCCCTGTCGCAAACAACTATACAGATAGCGATGACATGAATGCGGTGATCGCAGATCAGATACGTCAGCTTGGACAGCTAAGGACGTCGCCGGACTCACCAATGTTCATGGCCGCATGGATCGAGACGCTGACATCTGCTCTTGACAACTTGTATGGCAGTATTCTTGCAAACACCGTTGATCTGAACAAAGCCCTCTTTGATCAACTTTGGAACGCTTGCACTACTTCCTCTTACCCTAATTTGCTTCAAGTTGACGGCGTCGACTCAACTGTCACGGCATTGGCTATTGCCATCAACTACCAGTTTGGGCCCAGTTCCTAAAGTGAGAACCAACTTCAGCTCTCTACTTATTTAGTCGTTATTGAATATAGATGTCTTGTTGCTTTATATTTGCATTCTCCAGTGCCTCTCGGGTGTGCTATTCAGCCAACTCACGTCTTCGTGTACAAGATAAGTGAAGGCAAATGATCATAATAGATATAATTTAATATGCACCCGAATCATCTCAAGTCCTATTAATCAAGTAAGCTCACCAGCTCCCAAATCTCGTAGCTTCGCATCACTGCCAGAATACATTATTGATCCGAGTTTGCTTACAACACTAGGAAATGTGCATTTAGAGCTGAAACCAATCAGTTTGGTTTATGTTGTTGAAATACATTTTGCACTTAATTTAGCTAGATTGTGGGGCTATATTTTGATATATTCTCACTATCTAACCACAATTTGAACCCTGTTGATGAAATCTTGGAAAATAGACGAAGGGTAAAGCACAAGTGTATGAACTATGTATTGCATGAGATGATAATTTGACATCATTCCAAGTCAGATCTTAATATGTGTAAGGAGTATTTCCCATCTGAGAACGGCTCAGATTCTCAAGCTTCCACATAGGAGGCTCAGAATTTGCTCGCGAATTTCTTCTCCAGATCCTCCTCGGAAAGAATCGGCACGCCGACGAGTTCGTTGTCAACCTTCTCGTACGCACTTCTGAACTGCCCGCTGAGGAGTGCTGCCTTGAGCACGGGGAAGACCAAGTTGGGATCGGTCGGGTTCTTTCCGAACACCCCCAAAGCCTTTTCAAGCTCTTCCTTGGCGTCGACATGGGTTTCGGTCCACTCTGTGCCTGGGGGCGAATACTTCTTGGCAAGGGCCAGAAGCTGGTTCTGGGTGATTTTAGCTTCGTGAATAAGCAAGTTGCGGTTCTTAGTTTCCTCTGGCTTCTTGAGGGCGCCGGCAACAGCCTTTCCGATTTTGGAAACACTGGTGGTGCTGATTGCCTGCTGGCCATCGTCGTAGATTTGGGCCGAATGCGTCTTCAGGTCAATCAGGAAGGGGAAGTCGAGCATGTACTCCATGAACCCGCCAACAGAAAAGATTGTGTACTCGATCTCGCCAGCCTCTGCCTTTTTCTTGAGACTATCCTGCATTGGGAGAAATGGCATGAGAACAGGGAGGTGTCTGGCATTGGGGTCTGTTGTAAAGGAGCCCCAATCGGCGGGAATGTATCGTTTCACGCCCGCTGCAATGATGGCATCGAGAACCTTGTGCTGGATGGCAAGTGCACCACCTCCGAAGGTGGCCACGGCCACATCTTGGCCTTTCAGAGCATTTTTGAGACTCTCTTCGGAATCATAGTCAACTTCAGCGACCTTGACCCCCGACGGGAGGCCTTCCACAGAAGAAGTATTTCGACTGAGAACTGTCACATCGAACCCAGCAGCAGCGAGCTGCTCCGCGACGGCGGATCCCAGCAAGCCGGTCTAAGTAGAATGTTAATGGTGTGCAAATAATCAGCGTATTCCATACTTACACCGAGAACAGCAACAGTTTTAAACGAAGGCATTTTTATAAGCTGAAATAAATGATGAGACAAGTGTTCGAGTGCGTTAGAGGTGTGTGAGATAGATGTGTGTGTTGTTGATGTATTTACTTCAGACCTTCCAACACTTTTATACTTGAGATCAAATGAAGATATGTTTTATGTGAACCAAAGCACCTATCCATGGAGCAATACACTAAGCTAGTGATGAGTTACGGAGTTTTGGGGGACAGGAGATTGTCGGGGCTTTCAAAAGTCCGTCCGTACAGGAATCAAATTGAAGCCGTGGGCTCGGCTTCGGATTCAAATTTTTCTTTTTTCAAATTAGCGTTTCCCGCATATTTTCGGAAAATTTGAAATCCAAGATACCCGCAATATAGTTCTTTTCATGCAGGGCTTATCTCATCTGCCCGTTTCAAAACTCCCGGCGTCGACATCGGACTTTCCCACTAACATCCGTCCATGCATTAGGAGGTGTGAGCTTTCATACGATGACATAATCGCATCCCATTACTTCCGCGAGTATCCATTGTTTTGACATCATAAAGTTTGAGAAGAGTGGAGCCTGTTCATGACGTGCAGGCTTTTGCGGTACGTCTGTTCCAGGAGTTTGTTATTCAGGATTCCTAAAAATAGCTGTATGCAAAGAATTACAAGAAACCAGAAGATGAGTTATCAAGATGAAGTCGACAACCCAAGTTGGTTTCTCATTTTAGACTCGACAGAATATTGTTCATGCTTAAATTAAGTGTTTGGAAGGAGGCGGTAATAATACAATTGATCTCTAAACAACTCTATAAGTGCCAGCTGCCTGAACAATGGCAGTATCCACAGCCAATGATGGCCGCGGTAAAAAATTGACCGGATAAACACTATTTACGTCAAAGAATCGTTACGCGGCACGATTAATAACCGCACTTTTTAACCAAAGGTGAAGTGGAACTGTTCAGGACATAGATTCTCTGGAGCAAATAGGCCATATTTCTGGTTCCAGATGGGATCTACGCCGAGAACCTTTGCAAAAGAATCCGTCGCCTTGGAGCACAGCACGGGGATGTTGCCCATTAAGCCCTGAACAATTTGCATCCTATCGATACCCGTCGGTAATTTGCCGGGGATGGACTAGGTAGATCCGTGTTAACGCTTGGGAAAACTCGTTGGAAAAAGAAGGCGGTGATGCTCACAGTATATTCATCAACACGGTGCCCGCCAAGACACATGCTGAGCCATGGCGGTTGTGTATTAGGCGAACTCCCAGAGGACATGATGGTAATTTGTGATATTTGGTATATTCTTTTGCAGCCTCGCAGTAATTTGTGGAGGTCGCAGTCGTATGCCACGATCAAGTATTCAACGCACCGCACAAACTGGGCAATTGCCTGAGCGCTGGCTTGCGCTGTTTCGGTGAGAGGGTTTGCTAGTATGTGCGTAAACAGCGTGACAACTGAAAACATTGCGTGGTGCATTATTTGCCTATTGGTATTGTTTAGCCGAGCACATATTGCCACCATCAAGCAACGTATTCCTTACCATGTGATGATGAATGGGTGCGGTGGCATTTTATTTAAGAGCTGAAGGCCTGCTCGCGCAGCAATAACGGAGAGGTTTTGCGGCCTCACCTCGGGATTCTGCAGCGGCTCAAATCGATCGAGGGCTGATTCTATGATGCCGGCTGTCGTATAAAACGACAGAACAAGGTATATGATGGGAACTTCCGGCTGGGGCATTGTGATGCCGTCGTGGCAGTTTGGACGAATATCGCTTGGGAGATCCATCCTCCACGCGTCCAGTTGGTGGTTGAACCTGGCGATTGCATTCTGAACCTGTGCAATGTCCGGGGCCGGCCTGCGGTTAAAGTAAAGTTCGTGGAAAGCCTGAGATTGAATCATGGCAAGCCTCGACAAGAAGTGCACAACATTGATCGTCAGCTGTGTACCGGGTATCGTGTAGTTCCCGAGGCCATCGGGCGGGTTGTGAAGCGGTGGCTCCACATCGATTTCATTGGGGTCGAAGGCGGAGGGCGACCCTTGCTTCATCATCTCTTCGCAGTCAAGAATGTAAATCATCCAAAACACCCTCTTGTGTCGTTCTCCTATAGCCGGGTCCAGTGACTCGTACCAAGACCTCTTATGCATCCCGATATTGTATGCTGCCCTTGCGGCAATGGATACCACATTTGCAGTGGCGCGGGCATCCACGGTGCCGCGCAAGAAGATGGCCATGGACAGCAGCGCTTGGCACGTGTCTACATCGTTTCCCTTGATCATGAGCTCCGGCAGAACGGAGAAGGCGTTTTTGAAATACCCCCAGGCCATCGGGACAATATCATCGTAAGCTGCATTGTCAACCTTCCACTGAATCGTGATGGCAATAAGCGCATTGGTGATGGCCCACTGGGCTGAAGTCCCCGCTCCATCTTCCGGGGCCAGGACCTGCTGCCGCAATAGTGTTGCAAAAGACTCTGCAGAATACAAAGGATACAGGATTCCGATGTCATCAAAAGCGCTTTCAATAAAAGGAATGAGAAGCGTCTGACTACTTAGGGAAATAAACGTTGTTCTCTTGAAACTGCTTGGGTTGAGTTGTGAGTGAAGAAAATCGATGACTGATGATTTCCCAGACATTTTTGAGAGTAGTGCCAAATGCTTTAGACTGGCCGGTAAGTCGTTCATTTGGAGAGTCGTTTGGTTTGGAACAGGATCGGGCCTTGGAGTTTCAAGCGTCATTCCTAGGTTCTCTGAGGGAAGTTGGGAACCGGTGTGGAAACTTGAGATATCCGAAGAAGAAGATGCCGCCAACATGAGAGGAGATATTTTACTAGTGTCATTTGTAACTTCTTCCAAAGAACCGTGTGAGTGATTATCCATCTCCAGCATACTCGCGTGGCTTTGGCTGCCCGGATTAGTCAGTTGAGGATCAACCAATGGCTCCGAGGGCCCAGACGATTGCTTCGACTTAGACTGAAGAGCATTTTCCAGGCTTCTCAAACGCTCCTCTAGATCCTCAATGTGCTTTTTGCTGCACAACCAAATTATTATTTTTTTTCATTAGTTCTCGCCCTCAAATTTCAAAATTCATTTCGTATAGAGAGCAGTGTTGCATACCTCTTCCCCGGACCCCGTCTTCTTCGTTCCGCATAGCCACATGCTATACCTTGCTTGGTGCAGTTTGCGCAAACGGGCGTGACTCCATCGCACCGCGTCTTTCGTCGCTGACAGGGGAGGCAGGCCTGTAGCAGCAGCATTTCGGTTAGCCCAAGTAAGCAACGTAGCGTAGCCCAAGTAAGCAGCGTAGCCCACTTTTCAAGAAATACCGACATTATTAATCCGCTTTGAGGCGGCCCTGTTTTCAGCCATGGTGTGTGTGTGTGTGTGTGTGATTAGCACTCCTAGCAAGACGAATTGGAAAGAGAAGCCCTGTTTTGAAATACAAAGCAACGCAAAATGCTTCCGCCTACATAAAAAAATAAATTGTTTGGTGCTCAATGAGATGATTAATCAACGCACAGGCTCTGCTTCTCGCGCCCTGATTTGAGTTTAGACCAAGCTATGGAATAGTCCGCAACGGGTGCGGAGTCCTCCGTGCCATCCATCTCATTGGCCAGATTGTCAAAGCGTCCCCGCACCCAACGCCTGCCAAGTGGACTTTAGTTCTGCCCCGGATGCAAATTGCTTCCGTGAGGCTCGGATTTGGCTGCAAATATTCTGTATCCCCCCCCCCTGCATCCTGTATGCATTAGGGGGGGGGATAGGCTGGGCCATGTAGGTGAGGGACATCACGCGACACACACGTATACCATCCCCGTTCGAGGCGGAGATAGGGTCTATATTGCATCCGAAATCGTCATGTCCTCGGTGTTAAAACCCCGTGCGCCCTGCGGCTGAAGAAAAAAACATAGTTACTATCCACCGGTACGCCCTGTCAATAGGGCGTGCGTTTCTTCTCATTTTACCAATCTCCCTCTGGTAATTCGAAAATCGGTATCGACCAAAGGGTAACAAAGTAGGTATCGCGAGGCAGGATGAGCCAGGTAATCTCATTCCCCGCGAAAATCTCCTCGCCCTGGCAGATTCCTTTTCCCCACGCCCTAATTTTTCCATCTTGGGCATACTCACGGACACTCCGCTTTAGGATGTTGACCATGTCCATGCGCCCCAGCTTGACCTCGCCCTTCCCCGCAGTGAGCCTCGCCCCAAAAGCACACGAGCCGAAACTCTCCAGCATGCCGTATCTCTTCTTTGTGCCTTGTTGGCGTGGCAGTACGGTCCAGTAGACGCGTCGTGTCTTCTCGAGATATTCAATGAGTTCCTCGCAGTGGCTCACCCGCGGGCATTCCTCGCAGTTCGGCGGAGTGCTGTTGTTGAAAGTCCAGGAACCGCACACGTCGGGATGCTGGTCGTAGCCAGGGATATGACTTGTTTTAGGGTCGAGATTCGTTGTTTCCGTGCTAGATCGTGCGGCAGCTTTAGCGATGAACAAAGTTGCCGATGCATAGAGAATAATATTTTGCAGCAACATGGCAACACCGCGGTACTGAGGCGTTGATGGGTTGCGTTCGAAGGGTGTCTGACATGTGAGCTGCTCTCCCATCTTGAAATGTTGGGAATATTTATTGAAGGCATATTTGACGAGCCAACATGTCATTTCGAACCTTTCTACCCACCTATGCATAAAACCTGCTTTTACCTTTTAATAAGCTCTCGAAATCAACGGTTCACACATGCAGCACATTTACCCCATGCATGGGCACCATTAAAGTTCCAAGAGTCCAGGTGTCACCAAAATCGGGTACAGGCTTGTTTTGCCATCTATCGTTAGAGCTGACACTATCATGTCAAATCACCAATCTCATTGAAATACAGGCTGCGGCTGGCGTGTTGATAATATTTGCGTGTTTTTTTTTTTTTTTGGAACTATGTACAGGAAAACTTTTGACCAAGGCCTGTCGATTGTGACCTGGCTTGGGAATTGAAATGGCAGAAGTGGTAATCCGTGTTCAAATCGCTCCGAGATGGCAACATGGTCTGATGCGTCTTTTAGCAAGTCGAGGCTACATTAATACATTGGGCTGGTTTCAAATATCCTCGTTGGATATTGTCGTCAGGCCACTACTCTGCATTTTACCCAAAGATTTTACTGCCTTTAGAGCTTGGCTTTGGGCTTCTGATAGAATAGATTTGGGCGTTAATCGACGAAAGGCATATGCCAGGTTTAGCCATTGCGTTCCCTGCTCAAAAACGGATTGGCTCGATGGCAGTGGATGTGGTGAACCTATCCTGCAGGGGACACCGTTTTTACTAACGAACGGGTTTGGAAGCGACAACCGCACCAAACCCAAATTCAAAGAATTTGTAAACCGGCCAAGTTAGAGAATCAGTGATGTCAAGTATAGTTGCCAATTTCTTCATTTGGAAAGATCAGCCATTGGTGCCAATACTTGCCCAGATGAGTAGTGATGCCGCGAATAATAAAGTCACCACCATCATCAAACAGCCAAAAATTCCGGGATCGATGAAGGAGGACTGCATAATACGCTAGCACAACAAGAGATTCGGGTTGCCGCTGCTCAATAAGATCAACAAACATTGCCTCCACTCTCACCGCAAATGATACAGCGCTGGCTGAGGTATGTGGGGTTCTGGGTGACAGGTGGTTGTAAATAGCATAGCAAACACGGAGATGCTTAATCGTTTGACGGCAAGCATCCATGGCAGCCGGACCCAGGTCGCTTTGCTCAAGCATTTCGTCCAGCGGATCGCATTCTGTACCCTCCTCGACAAGAACTTTTAGTTCTTCGTCGCCGGGAAAGTGCTCGTATATACCCTTGGCGCCGGCCTTTCTAATATCGTACCATGCATTCTCGGTGACGGCGCGCACGCCGCGGTGAAGATGCAAGTAGGCGACAAAACTGTCCAGAAAGTCGCCGAAATCATCACGCTGACGCAATGTTTCGTATAATACGGTTGATCCAATCATGGAAGAGAACACAAACATGGGGAGGCGGGTTCCCGGGCCAGGATCCTCTCTGGTTTCGTTAAAGAGAGCCAGGCCGCGTGTTTGCAGCTGCATTGCTTGTTGGCGGTATATGGCATTTTTCGAAGGGTTAACCTCAGCCAAGTGGAGGGAGGCGAGGGACAAGATGACGTCCATTAGATACGGGGCGGTCCAAGCAATTTCGATGGCATCCTTTGCGAGAGTCTTGCAGAGCTCATCGGTGGAGCCATAAGGGAGGCCCGCGTCTTCAGCGTGCTGCAGAAGGGCCATCTGCTCACGAGTCAAAGGCCAGCCACAGACGGGCAACTCTCCATCGTCGTTGAAGGACAAGAAGGTGAAGTCGTAGGCGGTTTCTGTGGCCGAGGGCGACGGGATAGCGTTGGTGGGGTTGGTGTCGTCAGCAGCGTTCTGGGCCTGGGTAAGCTCTTCAGTGTGGGCTGTTGACCGCGGAGGCGTCGAATTACGAGGCGACCCGGGGAAGTTGCAGCTGCGTTTAGCCTTGACACAGCGTGAACAAGCGGGACGCGTTTCGTCGCACTTGAGATGGCGTCGCTTGCACTCTTGGCAGCCTGTCCGCGACTTTCTGTGAACTCGTCGCAGCCTGGGGGCATCGTCGCCCGCAAAGGCCCCGTCCACACCAGGGTCCTGGTGGCGGCGTCGCAGCGACATTTGCTTCTTGCTTTTGTTTTTTTTGGGGGGGTTTTTTCTTGGTTCTTTTCCGCCGCGAAAGAGGCCGCGAGAGAGGCCGCGAGAGCAATGTGTTACCGACACCGAAAAATCATTTGCGGGTGAGATTCGATGGTATCCCAATTAATTAATTTAGAACGGCTACACGGCCTTGGCATTGCATGACGACGACTATCGGCCCGCCAAGGCCCAGGCAGAGTCTGGGCGGTCTCCGCTGGCAGAACAAGCTTGTCCGCATTCTGGATTAAGCCTAATTGCTTCGGAACCCGGCACTGTGGTGGTTGGTAGCTTTAAATAGCCATGGCGACCAGGCACCTTGTTCCACTCAACAATCAAAAGCCCCAGCAGCTGACGCAATCACCAGCCGCCTCCGCCATCCTCCTCCATGGCAGCCTCTCCTCGCCGTCGCTGTATTTCCGCCTTCATTCATTGAGTGCGGTTTGTCCATAATCAACGGCAACCACAGTATTCAATCGGGATTATGCTTGTTGCTGGGAGAGAGCGGTGCGCCCCAGTAATTTGCCTACCGAAACGCATATCTCCAACCTTTCGTTAGTCGAAGCCTTCTTGCCGGAATCCGACGGGCGACGGCCGAAATGTTTAACAAATAAACGCCGCGTCAAGGCAGCCTCAACCATTCGGATCCCGTTCCGAACGGACAGATCCCACCCGGCCGTGGCATGGCCTGCACCCACAAACTGTACCTAGTGCAATTTGTCGTTCCGGTGGGAATAACGGTTCGGTGCAGTGGCAGTGGTGTTTCTGGGCTGAGCTCAGGCCCATGTTAGGCTCCGACGGAGCTAAAAACTCTAGCTGGCTTCATGTGCGATGCGCTGATCGGAATTGTTGAGCCGAACGCGAGACGCGATAAGCTCGAAATCAAGGCCACGGGCTTTCCCACCAAGAGAGGAAATAACTAACCGGCCATGGGTGGAGGCGATATGTGGGTAAGGCCCTGATCGGCCATAAGTCTGAGATAAATTCGACCGTATCCACAGTGACTTTGAAGGCCGCCAAAGTCACGGTTGTACCCCCCTTGACCCCGGTTACCACTGGGATCATCACCGCTTTCCTTTTCAGTTATGATAGCCTTACAGCCGTGTTAAGAGGCTGCGACTGAAAATGAATACTGTAACCTCCTTCTACCCTGCTGAAGAAGTTAATGATGGATGATTTAATAAGTATAGCTGCTCTAGCAGTGTCTTAGATATCCTAAACTAACCTAGAGACCTTTTTACCTAGTGAATAACTTGGTTTTTAGTTATTATTAACTTTGACCTTATCTTATAAGTTATTAAGTTTGTAAATATAGTTAATATTTTTACTAAGTCTTATATTTTTATAGTTAATTAGGAGTAGTAGTAAAAGGGTTCTGAGGATAGTTTAGTAGTTAGAAATAATTATATTATTTCTTAAGTTTCTTTTTGATTATTAAGGACTAAATAGGTTATTAATAAAAATAGTGATTTTGAAGTTAATAATAGAATAAATCTTATTTTAGTTAAATATATTATATTTTTAAAATCTATTTTTAGTTGATAGACTATTTATTTATTTAAAGAGCTTTTAATTAAAATATTAAATATTCTTTTAAATAATTTTAAAGTTAAGAATTGATTTTGATTATAGTATAGGTAAGGTATTTATTAGTAATGAATAATAGTTAGTATTAGAGTTATAGTTTAGACTATTATTAATGTAATTAAGGATTATTAAGCTATCCTGACTAGATCTCTATAACCTTGTTTTTGCTTTGAATACTATAAGAGAAGTAACTATTGTTTTTACTATAAATGTTTAAGAGATAGTGTAATGGTCTGGTCCCAAGCCCTGCTATCAAAGACAAAGGTGGGGCTCAGGGAAGCTTATAGCTTGAGGTGAATAATAGGGTCTTATAACCTAGGCAATAGAAGCTGTAAGGGGCTGCTTCTATAGGCTAGGTAATAAGATTATATTATTCTAACTATTAGGTAGATATTATAGGTTAGACTAAGTATATTAGGTTTAAGTAATATAAGAGATAATAAATAAAGAATATTATATTTAGTAATAAGTTAATTAGTTAAGTAAATAATTAAAAGTAATTAAGTTATATTAAAAGTTAAGTTATACTCTTAATAATTATAATTCTTAAAAAGTTTAAATATATAGATTCTATTAGAATAATATTAAAAGTAAAAGTAAGAGCTTTTTAGATCTAGTAATTATAGTAATTATAATAATTACTTTAGTATTAAATAGTAATTATAATTATAGTTACTTTAGTTAGTAGGTTATATAATATAGATATTTATAGTTAACTCTATATTAGTACTAGTAAACTAGCTTTCGGGTAGGTTAGCTTTAGATTAGATTATAATATAATACTCTCCTCTCAAAAGACTTATCCTTAAAGCTAGTATTCCTTTATATAAGTTAATATATTTCACTTCTTCTCTTCTTTCTTTTATACTAATATTATACCTAGTAAATCTACCTTTTATTATAAGAAGCTTATAGTTATAGTTACTAAGGAGGGCTATCTTAGTATACTATATATTAAGTATTTTATTAAAAGTTTAATATATATTATCTAACTAAACTATTTTACTAAGTATAGTGAGTATATTTCTTCTAGATATAATTATAACAGGGCTTATATCTCTGATATTATTTATATACAAAAAATTCTTCTTTTAGGTAATAGGCTATTTTAGGTATTAATACTTTTTATAGTAAACTAAGGTATTAAAGCTTGGGATAAGTTAAAATAAGTAAAGTAGGAGGCTGAGGAAGCTATATTAGAAGTATAAGCTAAACTAAATAAAATAATTATTTACTTGACTTAGTTATAGAAGTAAAAGTAATTATTAAAAGAAAAAGAGTTAACTTTCTTTAGTTATACTTTAGTTGAATTAAAGGAGATAGAATAAGAAAAAGCTATAACTATTACTAGTAGTAAGCCTTTCTTTCTTTATAAAGGAAGTCTTTTAGTTTCTTTGAGTAATATATAAGATTCTTTAGTAGTTCTTATATTTCTTTATTATATCTTACCTATTTAATATAGTAATAGATTTTCTTATTTATTAAACTTTTTTTTAAGATCTTCTTTATAATATATTCTTCTTATAATTTAACTATTAGTTTAATATAAGAGCTAGTACTAACTGAAATTATATCTATTATTAATTTAAGAAAAGAAATATAAAAGATTAAATAAATCTTAATATTTACTAAGAAATTAAGTTTATAGTTATTTATTAAAATTTTCTTTTTAATAGGATAAGAACTAAGATACTTAAAGTTAAGTTTTTTATTTTGTTATTTTATAGTAATGTTTTTAGTAGTTAAGAGGATTATATCCCTTTCTTTAAAGGATAGTCCTTTTATCTGTTTAGAGTCATAGTATTTTTTCATTTATATATAAATAAACTTAAGTTTTATCTTTATTTTAATATATAATTACTTTATTTAATTAAATTATAGTATTACTTTGATACTAAGTGGTTTATCCTTTTTAGTATAGAATATATTAGGAGTAAAGCTAAAGTTAGTAAATGTAGGAGTAGTTTTAATATTTACTTAGTATAATATATTAAGAGCTAGCTAAATAATAAGAAGCTTTTTAATCTAGTCGGTTTACTTATAATTGATATAATACTGTAAATAGTATTTAATCTTTTAGTTCTATCTCTCTGTCTATCTATTAACCTATGGTTAAAAGGTAGTAGTTAACTTATAATATAGCTTTATTAAAACTATTAATCTTTGTTAGAATTTAAATATAAATAGCTATTTATAGTTAGAGATAATCTCTTCTAAAAGCCTATAAGTTATAATAATATATCTAAAGAAGAAATATATAAATTATTCTTTATTTATTGCTTTTTTATAAGAGATATAATAAGTAAATTTAATAAAATAATTAACAATAATAAAAATAGTATTATAGTACTTACTAATAGTAAGATCTATTAATAGTAATAAATCAGTAATAAAGTCTATAGTAACTAACTCCTATAGTCTTAAAATAACTAAAATAGGTTATAGTTTATTATATAGTTTATACTATAGTAATTTTATCTATTAATAAAATAAGTATTACTTAATAATAATTTCTACTTTTTTCTTTATATAATTAAAAGAAAATATCTATTTAACTTATTCAAAGGTTTTATTAACTCTTTTATATCTATTTAGAGGATATTTATAGATCTCTCTAATTAGATCATCCTATAGTTTATCTAGAACCTATAATCATAATATCTACTTATCTTTAGAGAATAACTTATTATACTCTTTGATCTACTAGAGTAATAGATTTCTTTATTTTATTAAATATATATTTTTGAAGATATTATTTTCTTTTTAAAATAATAAGGTATTAAGAAGTAATTCTTTAGAGGTAGTTTTAAGAGATTATAATTATTTGAGCTCTTATTATTATGGGTTATAATTCCTTAAAGTTACTCTAACTCCTTTCTTTTACTAAAAATTATATCTAAGAGTAATATAATTTACTATTCTTTATTCTCTTTAGATAATAATAATAATCTTCTTAGTCTCAATTATTATTCTACTAATAAGTGCTTACTCTAGGTAGCTTTTAGGGGTAAACTATAGTAACTTTTCTATAGTAATTACCTTGTTATTTTGGTAGTTAGTATATTAATTGATAGTATTAGCTTAAGTATTCTTAG
>KV875232.1:1855106-1877230 GCA_001879505.1 Calonectria pseudoreteaudii
TATTTATAAATTATTATATCTTTTACTTAAAATATAATAACTTTTATTTTATAAAAAATATTAATCTTTACTTCTAACTATTATCAATAGATCAATTTATAAATAAATAAAAAGAAATCTTTTATTTTAATTATCCTCTTTAAAAAAGCTAATCTAGCTCAAATATACCTCTCTTTATTATATTCTAATAGTCTTTATTTCTCCTTATTAAAGGGTTCTTTAGTACTACTATAAGAATAGGAATAGGTAATAATAATAAGGATTTTTCTTTCTATAGCTCTCTTTATTCTTTCTAGTATAGAAGCCTAAGTAATAGTCTTCCTATTAGATATAAGAGACCTCTTACTGTTAATAGATAAATTATCTGATAGTAGGGTATTCTATAGTTCCTGTACTCAAGTAATATTTAGTTATTTTCTATTATAGAATATAAATTTAAACTTTTAGTTAGAGTCTAACTTAGAACACTTATAGAAAGTATACCTTAGCTTACTATAGTTCTAATAAATTATCTTAGAGAAATCTTTTCTCTATATACCTCTTAATTCTATAAAACTTAAATTAGTCCTATAAGAGGTAAGTATAGATTATTTTTATTTTAAATTAATATTAGAGTAACTATATTTATTTTTATTATTAGTATTAAGGTTTGACCTTTTATATTATAAGAATTATCTATTATTAATCTTAATAGTTATACTAATATAATTAATAAAAGTAGTTAGTTAAGTCTCTTTATAAAGTTCTTCTTAAATTATCTTTTTTAGCTTATTAAAGAAGAGTAATATAAAAGTATTTTATTTTTATAATAACTTAATAGTATATTAGGTAAAAAGAGTACTATAATCAGATATAGAGCCTATTTACTTTAAAGTTTTAATCTACTATTTAGTCTTAGATTTCTTATTGATAATACTAAAAGCTTTTCTTAGCTCTTCCTCTAAGTATATATAATCAATATAGATTTCTATAGTATAAGAGTTATAATTAGGTTTAGACTTATTATTTTAATTATCTATTACTAGTTAAAACTAAGTTTTAGTATTTCTAGAGAGTCTTTTTACTATATACTTAACTTTTACTTCTTTAGAGTAAAATAAGGTTAGGAAATCAAAGAAGTAGTCTCTTATTTTAGTGAGGAAGATAGAGAGTTTATAAGAGTCTCTATTAAACTTATTAAGAGGTATAGACTTTAAGATTTCTCTTAAGTCCTTAGTATAAAAAACAAAAGTACTAAAATCTTATTAGTACTAAAAGAGGGTCTAATTCTATATAGACTATTTATCTCTTAGCTAATTATATTCTAGTAATATTAGCTCTGCCTAGCTAGTAAACTATAAATTAACTAATAGAATAATCAATATATTAAAAAGTTATTAAAATATCTTTTCTATATCTATAAAGTATTAGTTACTTATATCAATATAGTGTTAGTTTTCTTCTGTATAATATTAAGATTTAATAATAAGTTAATATATAGTGACTTAGAGATATCTATTCTTTTATTATAGTATTTTAAGTTACTTATTATCCCTTTTATCAGAAGATTCAATCTCTCTTATACTCTTATTATCTATAAAGACCCTAAAAGTAAAGGTCTTCTTACCCTTAGACTAAGAAGGTCTTAATATAGTAAGTTAGGATATTATTATAGTAATATTACTTAAAGTTAATATAGGTAATCTTCTGAATAAGAGTTTTTAATATATAATAATTTAATCTTAAGTTTTACTATTAAAGATAAAAGTAGAACTTAGGGAAGTCTATAGTTTAAAGTAAATAATAGGGTCTTATAACCTAAGTAATAGAAGTTATAAAGAACTACTTTTATAAACTAAGTAATAAGATTATATTATTCTAACTATTAAGTAGATATTATAAATTAAATTAAATATATTAGGTTTAAGTAATATAAAAGATAATAAATAAAAAATATTATATCTAATAATAGGTTAATTAGTTAAGTAAATAATTAAAAATAACTAAGTTATATTAAAAACTAAATTATACTCTTAATAATTATAACTCTTAAAGAGTTTAAATATATAGATTCTATTAAGGTAATACTAAAAGTAAAAGTAAGAGCTTTTTAGACTTAGTAATCACAGTAATCATAATAATCACTTTAGTATTAAGTAGTGATTACAATTATAGCTACTTTAGTCAGTAAGTTATATGATATAGATATCTGTAGCTAACCCTGTGCTAGTGCTAGCAGGCTGGCTTCCGGGTAGGTTAGCCTTGGACCGGATCGTAACACTAGAACATTTTAACTAACTCTTCCTTTTTAGTCATAGAATTACTATTAATATTAAGAAAGAATATGTATTATGATATATATTCTATCTAATACTCTGATATATCTATTAAAAGTATTTAACTTTAGATCTAATTTTATTTCTAAGTTTATAAAATCTTTATTAAGAAGTTTTATAAATATAATATATAATTACTTTATTAGTTTTAGAAGAAACTATATTATTTCAGATATCGAACTTTAACTTATTTTAAATAAATTAACAGTATTTTACTAAGTCTTACTATATCTATATATTTTAAGGAATATTATGATTTTCTATTAGAGTATTTGATATTATAATAGTAGTAGTAATATATTTTAGTTAATCTAATTATATAGCTAATAGAAAGTATCTTTATTTACCTAGAAAAGATAGTTAAACTTTTAGTATAATCTTCTTAAGAAATTATTTATTACTTTTAATATATATTATTACTTACTTTTATAGATAACTTAATAGAAAGTATAATTAATTAGTTATTTTATACTCTTATTTTTAGTAAATTTAAGGATAATAAAAATAATAGCTAATATTACTAACCTAATAAGAAGGTTATTATTAATAATATATTTATTTATTTTATCTATTATTTATTATATAAATTAATAATAATATAGTCTTATAGTATTTAAGAATAATACTAAAATAACTAATATTTTACCCTATTTATCAATAAACCTCTTTTTTTTTAGACTTACTTTAAATATCATTTTTCTACTATCTTAACCCAGTTTTCTATTTAAATACTAATAAAAGCCAAGATATTATAATAGACTAAGAATAATATTAAAAAGTATATTAAGATATAAACTAAGGTCCTACTCTTAAGTTTATCATAAATCTAATAGAAAAGTAGAACAAAAATACTGTCTAAAGAGGGATAGAAACGAAATTTATTCATTTTTTGTCTTTACATCCTCTCTCGAATTTATCTCAGACTTATAGCTGATCAGGGCCTAAATTGTGGAATCCGGTTCGCCCACACAAGGCATAGAAACGGTTCTCAATTATCTCGCATTTAGTTCGCTGAAGAATACAGCGACCCTCCACCATAAAAAGTATCGACCGTAGTCAATAGTAAAATTAGCCGCTAAAAGTCACTGCTGCCGTCAATTAGTTATCTCACAACCTGATAGTCAATCTTTATACCTTAGCTAAGTTAGTGGATGACCTACCCTATAGCTGTCGACCTTTTACCTGCACTCTGTTTTTAAATTCATGCCCATATATTGATAGGCCTCTAGGCGACGTATCGTGTGGGAGCGCGCGAAACCTGGGCGGCGCTGTCGTATTTTTGTACAAATACATGGCGTGCTGAGAGATAATGCTAGCAACACTATATCTTCCACGCTTCAGTATGGGCTATAGATTACTAACGAATGTGAAGAACAAAGTGCAACAAAGTGCAGTCACAACTGACGCGAAACTCCAGGCTGAGAATTGCATAATCACTTAAATTTAATAGATTTTACATTTTTTCAACTTCATATAATTATCTGCACGCCCCCCCCCCCCAGATGTACACATTGCGCTGAACTTCTTCCCGTCGACCCACTATCATCTGAGGAGTCATAGCCACTACCAACCCTGCCCATGATGAATTGAATCTCTTGAATTTGTATCTTGCATAAATAATTCGTCTCGTGACTTGAAAGTTTTGATTCACTGTGGGATAAAATATTTCTCCAGTGAGTCTTCCTAAAAACATGGAACCAATCTTCGAGGATAGGAAAGAACTCCCAGACAAGCAAATTGAACCAATCCTCGAGACGGGAAAGGAACCGCCACATTGCCTGTGTAGAAAAGAAGTGGCGCTTGGCCTTTTTCATTGCGACTTGAAATAGTGTGCTGGAAAGCGATGATAATATCTGTGTCTCGCAGAATAGAGCGTTGTAAAGTAGTATGCAGCTTTTCTAGAGGAGGCGATCAATAGTTGTGATAGCCGAGTGGCGATAATAATCGCCAAGCAAATCCCCCGAAAAGCCCAAGACTGATATCGGATGAACTTTCGATAAAGTGACTGCGAGAAGCAATGTGGAGGTGCCAAACACTTTATTGGGGATAAGAAAAGAAGCTTCTTATCCAATCAATCCACAGAGGCTTTTCTCGTCTGTAGAGTCTAGATAGTAGGGCTTCACCTCGACCCGTGATTAAAAGCGTGGGTAAGTGACTCTCACCCTGGTGGCGCGAATAAATATAACCTGTTTGAGGGACTTGACCTCACGAGAGAGCCTCATATTGCGAGAAATGAGAGTTTGAGCTAAATGTTACTACCGGCAACAACTTTGATTTGTCGAAAAGTCAGACAGAGTTCTCTCTTGTGGAACTCCAGTCCACGGGTGATAGATGGTGAACGGTACCGGGGGACTGTGCCGGATCTTTTGATTCATCCAATTTCTCTCAAATCGACGAATACTTCATTCGGAAAATCAATGAGATCGCCAAAACAAGTGACTCTCAGTACATAAAATTCTCCACAGGGAAGTCTTAACTCTAGGGACTCTGCGGTAACTGTTGGTGGAGTGAAAAATTGTGTTGGCACATTGACCATCCAGAAAGCCCGCACGCGAAATACAGGCATAATATGGAAAAAGAATATGTTCATCGTGTTTTGTCAAGGTTGAAGACCAAATACTCGCACAGCCATTGCGCATGGAGCGGTTAACACTCCCGAGAAAGGCGGGGGACAAGTGACAAGATGGATTTTGAGCAGAGTTCAGGTGCAGAAATAGCATTGCCCTAACTGTACAATCGCTGAATGTAATAATCTCAAGTCGATGAGATCAAAGCTGAGACCGAGGTTCGCTGGGAAAGAAAAACATGTTGATTGGCATGGGTTTGTTGAGAACTGTAAATCCTGAGGTTCACATCCGCTCTTGCCCCAACGCGCAAGAGTTATGCACAGGGCTGGGTCTCATGAAACTCATCCATGAAAACTACACCAGGAGTAAACGGTTCGCGGCATAAATGCATTCGCAGTATAATGAATAGCCCACGGAGACTCCAAAGACCATCAACGATGTTTTGAAATGATGGAGAGCCTCTCCATTAACAATGGTGGTCTGGTTCCCTGCAATTAGAATGGATTCGTGTGAACAAGGCCACTTTCCACGCTTCTGGTGACAGAATAGAAAGAATGACCAATGCCTGTTGAGCGGCGGATGTTGGGTTGCGCGTTCAGTGCTAACCTTTCAATTCTATTCTTAAAAAAAAAAAGTAAGAGTTGTGATAATGTACGTCGGAGGTTCGCTCAAACGCTTGCATTATGGGGGGAAGAACGTTGCTAGGTGATGGAAATTGGGACGCTGTTGGAGAAAATATATCTCGCCCAGTCATTTCTGTGGCTGCTGGACCAAATCGTCATAGTTAGGGACTAGCTGGCACTGCTATGGGGGGAGAGAGTATCAGAGGGGTGCGGAGCAAACCACGGAGCACTTCACTTACCTGAATCAGGACGTAGAGGTGGATGAGTTCGCGTGTGGCAATGCTCTCTTGGCTCAGTATGTCTGCTAGGCCGGCTGTGGAGTTGGCGCGGCCGGCTGTAGGCTTCTCGATCCCCTCCTTGATGTTGTGCCAATGCCTGAAGATACCAGAAAAGGGATGGAGTTGTTGATTCCCCTTATAATATCCTCTGAGTTACTGTTGGCGTTCAGAATAGGTCAAGCGAAGATTCATTGCTTATCCGTATTCAGGCTCTGTTTGAGATGTCAAAAAATTTGACTGGTCTTCTTCTTCTGGGTCGGATTTCTCCTCACTTGGTTGATGGCCTAGTGATGGGACTCTGATCGAAGAAAAGTTTGATCCTAGAGGGCAGAAATATCTATTCTGATGATATCCTCAACAATGTGCTTTGTTGATATCGGCCATTGCCTCCATAGGGCTCATAACCTGTTGAAAGGTAGATGAACACCTGAGCAGGCACTTGATTTGAGAGTCTCGCGTGACGAAAAGGGCACGCTTTGATGAGGGCCTTTTGGATACTATTGATAGATCTGGGGAGGAATGCCAGCAACCTCCATTCATGTACGAAATGTCGAACAGAGGCCAGCAGTTTTGAGATCCTGGGATTAAATTGTTGGTGCCATTGGAGATTAAAACCTCGAGACATTCTGAGACTGTGTTCGAGATTTGGTGATGGCTGGCAAAAGGGATTTGGTGTATTGTGTTTGCTCGTTGCATTTTGACAAATGAACCTTGGCTTTCCTCATCGGATCAGGACTAACAAATCTTTTCGATTCGCACACGGTTTTCAAAATCTGAGATGGTGATAGGACGTGGCCAAATGACTCGAAATGTCAAGAATTGTCCATAGGTGGTTTTTGATCCTGACTTGTTGTCCTTGTAGCTGTAGAAGCTGGTGTGCCGGAGTGAGACCTTTTGGCTTCTTTCGTCCATCTGTGGGTTGTTGATGCGTGAAATGGTGTTGTTTGGGATAAAAGTGTATTTGCAAGAAGATAGTTGCCCTCCAAAGGGACTGAGTGGCACCAAGGCCCTAAATACTCTACTATCGTCACACATACACGTGAACGTCTGTGTGACTCGCATCAGTTGTACTCGGGATGGTCGATGTGGATGGTGCCATCATAAGACGATGTCGGTGGTGAATAGAAGACAAACTCCACATCCTCGTCTGGGGCGAGGGACTTAGTTGATGTGCGATATAAAGGTTTCGGCCACAATCTTGGTGAGGACAGATTCTATTTCTGATGAAACGAACGGGAATAGAGGGAACGAGAGTTCTGGTGCAATCAAAAGTCGACCTCTCACCGGGAAATATGTTGTTGGTACAGAGCTCCTGCATTTTCTGGACCGGGTATTAACTTGTGGCTTCAAATAGATTTTGAGTGCTGAAGCTATTATCCAAAAGCTCAGGAAGTCAAAAGTCGGTTGTTGCAAGGAAGTCTTGTTGAGGGCAGAAATTGAGTCTCACCGTGCAATGTTCGTATTGAGAGAATCAAGGAGCTGAGGTACCAGAACATGGCTCTGGGCGTCTCCAAGTATTTTGTGGTACCGCGAATTTATGAGATGAGACGGTTCTGGACATCTTTTTGTTTCTGAAAACAGTCTTGAGCACCTGCAGCAACTGGCTGGACTGTCAACTTCCGCAGCTTCTAGCCGGTGTTGAGGTAATGGCGGAACTGAGTAACAGACAAGCCACAGGCCATTGCTGCATTCTCCAAGCGAGATCCCCTGGCTGGCTTAGGCACAATCTTCTTGTAGTCGTCGTGCGCGCCGCTCAATTTGACATAGCCAATATAGAGCCGGAGTATACCGAAAGAAAGTCTCCATGGCAGGTGGAATGAGGGTATGACGGGCTGGGGCGATGGGTTGACTGGCTGGCTGCACAGCACCTCGGTATTCATCACCAGATCCATCCTCTCTCTGTCCGTAAAGTTAGCATCTTAGTTGTGGTGCGTGGGTTGTCTATGTGGGAACTATACAGGGCCCCACGTACGTGTGTTGAGTGATGTACATTGTTTGGCATTCGCCCGAAATTACCTTCCTAGGAGGTTGTCGTATCAAGCACCTCAATTGCTGTCGACTTGGGGAGCTGTGCACAACTTTTTCCCAGTTTGAACGTGGAAGATGACTCTCATCGCCAGTCCGCTTGGAAAATGTGCATTAGATCTTTTGAGATACACGTACTGATGTGTCATTACCCAAGATGCAATAATGACATGAGCGAGCCTTTTGACATTCGTAAAATGAGAAAACTCCTATCAAGCCCGGGCAAACGTGTTTGGGTTGTGGCGAAAAAAGAAGACATAAAGGATGCACTCGCCCCATGGAGCAATAATGGCGCTCTGAGACAGGACCGGCGAGCGTAGATTAAACCAAAAGCCCAGGCCTCGGTCGAGGCTTAGGTTGTTTCGGAGAGTCGTCGTTCTGGGGACGCTTGGTCATTCAGCGGTAGGTCAGGAACTTACTGAGTCACACTCTTGGCCAAGCTGGAAAGTAAAATGTCAAGTGGCTAACCAAGGAGGCACAGGATGTCACCTAGGATTCGAAAGGACCTTGAGATTGCCGAGCGCCCACTTCGAGTCCCGATTGCCTGTAACTTTCATCACCAGTATCGATGTTTTGTGCGTAAGGGTGACGAAAATGTCTGTTTCGTGCTAAAACGCCAGCCCATGTTTCAGCACGCATATCCAAGCCAACTGCTATCAGTTCGCTGCTGCTGAAAATCTGTTGGTTTGGATCCTGATATAAGTTGTCCTCAGAAATCGAAGAGTGCAAGACATGTGTCTATAGGAACCAGCATGATGTGTGACCCATTGATCGCCTGTGTGAGCTCCAATTCGTCGGCAGGGGCATCCCAGGAGGGCAAAATGCTTGGGGAGTCGGATCAACTCTGTCAACATTTACAATGTGATGCCTATTTGAGATGCCACTAATGAAGCTGTGTTATGAAGCTGTATTCAAATGCCGCTAGTAGCCAAGTGAATACGCTCAAAGGGTGGCGATTGCAAATGTCGGTGTACGGCGGATTCTGATTCGTGAGGGTAGGATCAAAACGGAGCATGGAAACGCAAAATACAATTCCATGAGCGTCAGGTTACCAAGAAATCAACAGTATTGAGGAAAGATCCCTTATTGGCTGAAGCAATATTCCTCAAGCTGTCGGGTACTAGGAATAACCTCATAGGCAGAATCCGACCTTTTGGGGACACCAACTTCTAAAAGTCTAGCAATGAGGCGATGAGAGAACAAGAAGATGTGGTTACCGATGAGGAAGAGAAGGACCAATACTGGGTCGAGAAAATGGTCAGCGTGGGCTGACGTCGAACATACAAGGGGGAACTTACTGGAAACACGGAGGCCTTGAGCGGGTTGGCTCAACCGCCGAACTCACAAAAGCGCATCTCAACGTGACCTTTCACTCTGTCCCAAACAAACCCTACCTAGTGTTTGCAGCACTTGAAGTAGATGTGGCCAACGTAAAACCGTCGTCCCGCCATGTGAGCGAGCATCTCCTTGGGGTTGCGACAGCCCATCGACACTTCGGAGCTGACCCTCTCAGCCCCGTCTGCCAGAAGGTTTGGATACCGTTTCTCACCGGTTTTAACTGCTTGGTGACGATCAGCCGGAGCTCGAGAAATGGGTACGAGAGACTTACTAATTTGTAGGGAAAGACCACTGCGAAGGTCAGATGGCTCGCATCCCACCGAAGACACCACAACCAGGAAATAGCGTCTCAGTGCATGATGCGGCGGTTGTAAATATATATAGAAAATGTGTTGTTGGGTAGGAGGAAGAAGGATCAGGACAGAAGGGAATGGGGTCTCCTTTTATCATGAAGCAACAGCCCGACGAACAGGATTAGTCACGTCGGCCTTCTCTCGGACAACCTGAGGCGAAGATTCCAGTCCCTGAGAATAGCAAGCCATCAAATGTCTTGAGTCACGCAAACAAATTGGTCTTCTCGGCCTGAATCTGTCGCTTACCGCCCGACAATTATCTTCCGTGCCGCCCGACTGTTGAACGAGGTCCACAATACGAAAAAGAGACGCTTTACAGATGAACGCACGGTCCTTTGTATTTGGCCGGTCGGTGATATTGACGTGGGATATCGTAGATGTATTGTCAAGTCAAACAACTAACCGGATTCTCTACGGCCTCCCACGGTCGGTTGCATATACGACGGCAGTCGCCCGCAACCCACACCAGCACCCTCCCGCCTAACTGGCGTGATTTTAGTTACAAATTCAGAAATGATATGCAGTAAATACCGGCTCACTGCTTACCGTTCTAAATTAAATGAGAGGGGTCGGTTCGGTTTGCAAGACCGCTACCCGATGGATACCTGCTAGAGCCTGAGCCGTAACACCAAGACAGGAGACAACTCAGTCCATTCACAACAGCCGGCTCGGCTACGGCAACGTAAATTGTTTTCATCACACACGGCAGTAACCGTTAATGTCGGGCACTGTCTTTGGCGCTCATCACAGAGGCCGATGTGCCGTACAAGCCACTGTGCCGAATGCCATCAATTTGAAGCAAGAGGGTCGCCCCTTCAATCAATTCTTGCAGTGTTACCATATCCAAGAAGAAGAAAAAACACACCAAAAAACACGAGACGTTATTTCTGGGCGAAAAATATTGATTAAATTATTTAGATGCTATTTTTTGTCTAGTTTGGCAAGAAATGCTAAGACGCGACATCACAGCAAAGTCTGAGACGAACTCACCAAAGGGCTGTGTGGTTTTGTATGCCAAGATGATCAAGCAGAAATAAGCCGGGAGAGGTACCCGTCTCTTGTATTATCCAACACCAACCAAACATTTCAGCTTGTTCGCCCCCTTGCTCTGGCGGCCCAACGTTAGCCCCGGATTACTGGCGCGTTGCTCCGCTCCATCTGCCGTGTAAGCTTAAATTTGAGGTTTTTTTTTTGGCGTTGGGCTGGTTTCGAAGCCAGCCACCAACGCCAGGACGCAACGCTGTTCAGGGGCACCAGGTTTAGATTGGTCATGGCCTGTCGCCACCATTTCCTTGATGACTCCAGAAGTGAGTTAGAAGCCGTTTTGCCCCACGAGCAGTTGATGGGCGATGGGCTAGTAAATTTCTGTAGGTAACGTTTTTGCGGCATCAGGCCAATTGCAAGCGTGATCGATGTGCCCCATCAGCCCTGTAAAACTCCCCTGGGAGCCATTGCCAATGCTTTGTATGTAAGATCGGATGGTTGGGCTCACCACATGACAGCTTCCTTTAATGACACGGGGGGAACAGCCTGGTTGAGAGTGCCCCAATTGCAAGAGAAGCTGGCCCAGCTGAACAAACATGAAGCATTGAGCTTGATGCGAAGGCGCAAATCTGCGACCGCCCAGCACCAAATGTGGGGTTAGCGCCTCCTCAGCTGAGCGACGAAGCTATCGCTATGACGGTGCTAGGTCATTGCTCCCAGGCACAGCTTTAGGATGAACTACTGCTATAGCCGGGGACGGGAGATCCTCTGCAAAACATTGGCGAGGTTGCAGTCATGGCACCATGGCACCTGCGCACTGTCGGTAGGCTATTGGTGGTGGTCATGGTAGTTACTGAGGTTGGGTGTCGGATACGGCGAACGCGAGAATCAGGGGAAATAATGAAGGACCTGGAATGAAATGGATTGTATCCATCTTGACGAGGCTGATAGGTTCCAAGTATTTAAGCATCAAGAATCCCCTTGGTCGATGAAAAAGAGTCAGTTCAGAATCAGACGATACACATCCATCTATACAACTCTTCATCGCGACTTAAACGCCAACTTACCCTCTTTCCACCCTGAACTGCCCAGCATGCGTTTCTCCTCAGCTCTCATCGCCCTCCTCGCCGTCGGAGCCAACGCGGCCAACAACGAGCCCTGCTACGGGCCCAACGGCGTGGCCGGCGTGTGCATCAGCACCTCGGCGTGCTCCAAGGCCGGCGGCACATCGCACACGGGGCTCTGCAAGGCCGACGCCAGCAGCAGCATCAAGTGCTGCACCAAGCCCAAGTGCGGCACCGGCAACAAGGGCAACTGCCGCTGGGTGTCGGACTGCCAGGGCACCAGCTCGTCGGGGTCGTGCCCGGGCCCCAGCCAGATGAAGTGCTGCCCCAACCAGTCGCGCGGCTTCGGGGGCTACAGCGACCCGACCATCCCCAAGGTCGGCGCCTGCAAGAAGGTGTCGGTCGACGGCGCCACCAAGATCGTCAAGGCATTCCCCGGCCGCGTGCGCGAGATTGGCTGCAAGCGCGACTGCGGGTGCCCCGGCGACTCTGATCACTGCTGCGGTCTTGCCACGGACATGATGATTTCTGACCACGGCGGTGTAAGTATCCCCCTTCACACACACTGTTCATGGCATCGCCGAACCACCAGTATAATGCAACTAGGAGAAAAAAAACACATGCTAATTGTGATCTAGGACGCCACCCTTTCTGGAAAGGAGATTGCCGAGTGGGTCATGAAGAACCGCAAGTCGCTCAACCTCAAGTACGTCATCTGGGGTCAAAAGATCTGGAACCCTTCTCAAGACAGCGAGAAGAGCTGGGACAGCTGGAGGACCATGGATGATCGCAACTCCCTTACCGCCAACCACTGGGATCACGTTCACGTGTCCTACAAGGGCTAAGTGAGACATGGGTGTTGGATTGCAAAACAATTGCGGCGTTGGGTTTTGGGTATTTGGCTGTATCATTAAGCTTCTGAGTGTTGAAATTTAAAAGATCGATAAAAATTCGCCACTGGGCTCTCGATAAAATTCATGATCGATTTTGAGGTCAATGAGATAGGATTTCGACTGGCTCTCTCTGCACGTGGATGTGGATGATACGTAATGTGAACATTTCTCATTGATAACCCGCAGGGTTCATAAGTGATATCGCATCTGCTCAAGGTTTGAGCTCCCAAAATCATAACTCCCAAGTGAGCGCCGGCCAATAATTTTAGTACTCCAACCTGCTCAATCCCAAACCCTAACTAATTGTAATAACCATCTCCAAATCAGGTCACAAAAGCTGCGCTTACGGTCTCGCCTTCATCGGGTGTCACCACCAGTTCCAGCAACTCATGTGCTGCTTCGGTTGTCTCCTCATCAATTCCTGACTCCATGACTAAATCCTCTTCCACAAAAGTGAGTCTCCCCAGAGCGAGGAGGTACCTCTGGTTTCCGCCATGAGCGTTGGAAAGCTTCTGAGCAATGTTTGCAATATTAACGGTATGTGGACCTGTTACGAGTATGTGAATCAAACCAACGCTCTGGGAGATGATGCGGTATAGCTCGGCTGAAGGGTCGGGAGCTTGGTGCTTCACGGCTCGATCGCCCATGGATAAATCAGGCAGGATGTTTGACGGAATCGGCTGGTCGTACAACTCATCAATCGATGCGCTCAGGCAAGTCACCAGTCGCGGAAGCGCGGTGGGATGAGTTGCCAATTCAACCGCGCCAAAGGGATGACGAGCGAAGGCAGCAAGAGTTCTGAGAGCCGCGGATCGTACAAGACGCTTTTGTGCGGCTGTTGATGCCGACCGAGGATACTCAGTCAATTTAGCCGCAACTTTGTCGATGATGAGCTGTGCGACAAAGGGGGCATCCTTCTCGTCCGTTATCGGGCCAATTGATTCAGGAAGCGATGATGCAGCCAAAAAGTCGAGCATGCCAAGAATATCTGGCAGTTCCTGCTTCGTAGTGAGAAGCATAGAAGGCGTATCGAGTGATATATATCTCCAAAAATAAGTAGCTCTGGATTCAATCCCGGTTTCTGTTTCCAGCATGGCAGTGGAGCATGTCAAGGAAGCGATGTGTAGCAAAGAAAGAATGTCGAGTATGTTGATATGCGTCTCCAACTTTTTAAATTGTTCATTTGTAAGGTATTCTTCATTAGAAAGTCGATGTCTGGACTCTGCAAGATTAAACATGGTGGCCTGGGCCACGGGTGCCAGATCAGGTACGATCAAGGGGGCAACTTCGGTGGCTTGAAGTTGAAGAGTAAAGGCTACGAGAGCAACGAGGTATTTTATGGGCTCCCAATGCTGCTCTTCTAAGCACCGGTTCCATATATCAACTACTACTTGAGCAAAATCGACCAGCAACTGAATAGGGTGGTTGGGGTCGCCAATTAGTGGCAGTCGCTTGAAAATGAAGGCCGCGAATGAAGTATCAGGATCAGAGGCGAATGAGAAGCGAGCCAGAATCTCAAAAGTCGGCGCCTGCTCGCTGAATGTGCCGTGATCGAGAATAAGTTGCAAAAACTTGGAAAACATTATTAGCATGAGATTCGTTGAGGGGGTTCCAGAGACAAACCTCAAAAGGGAGAGCTGGTGCTTGTGTGACAATGATGTGGGTCTGTACAGCAGCGGGCTCAGGTTGTTTGCTTGAACTATCCGCATCCTCCATCTCTATATCCAACGGCATAACGGGACTGTCCAATGCAGGTCGCTTCCGCTTGCCCTTGCTCGGTGTGCGTTCACCCACATTGACAGCAACTGATGGGCCATTTTTATTTCGGCCTTGACCTTTGCTAGGGCTTGTGACGATATCCATGTCATCAAATCCATCAGAAACACGCCACGTCTTGGCCGCCTTTTTCGGCGTTGTGACACCAACGTTGGCATTACCAGCAGATCCAGCGGGTTCTCTTCGTCGAGCACGATCACTAACCTCTCTCATGTCACTTTGCAGGAATTGAAGCTCAGTGTTAGCGCTTTGCTCAGCAGCTACAGCTGCGTCTGCGATCCGTTTCTTCTCGCTCAGCTCCTCCGCATTGATCCTTTTCAGCCGGGCAACCTCGGCTTCATGTTCCTGCTTTGCTTTCGCGGCGTTCGACCGGAGGATGTATGCTTCTCCCTTGGCAGCATTGAGCTCATCCTCAAGCTTCCGGGCTCGCCGTTGAAGGACTGAGAAGGCATCGTTTGGTTGGCCCTGGGAAGGCGCAATGTGGTTTGTTGGGACTGTTGGGCGAGCAAGCTGACTGGCCTGTGGCCGACGAAAGTTGGACTGTGTCTGGAATTGTTCGGACGTGAAACGAGGTTGATTTGACGCAGCCTGCACAGGGTTTCTGGGGGGTGGCTGTCCGGTGGGTCGTTTTGTGGAAGAATCACCCAAAGGGTTCCATCGTGGGTTCGGTGGAGGTGGTATGGATCTGCGAGAGTCTCGATGCAGATTCTGGTGTTGTGAAAGTTGCTGGAGCGAATTATCTACGACAGGCCGAGTGATAGGCTCTCCAACATCGTTTGTTACTTCGGTGGTATCAAGATCATCATCTTCAACCCATATTGCATTTGAGTAAGCAGATGCAGACTGCTGAGTTCCGTTTCGTGGGGCCTGAGTCAGCTGTATGGCCTGGTTCTCAAGCTCTTGGAGAGCGTTATCGGGGAGATCGTCGAGGCCATCGTCGGAAAATTCATCGAGATCCATGTTTCATTCTCATGGGCGAAAAAGAACAGGTCTGCTCCATTGAGCATTCGTTCCAGGCAACCAGGTTCAATTAGTGTCTGGCGATGCACGTCAGGATGAACTGGTTCGCGGGACAATCCTTGGGCAGATCGAAACGCGTCGCGCAGTCACGTGTGGCACTTTGAAAGCAGGACAGATGTGGCTTGAGGTCATGTGGCTGTGCTCAGGTTTTTTTTTTTTTTTTTTTTTTTCGGTCTTCGGAACCAAGGGTGAGTTGGTCTCTGGTGGCGCAGCAAGTGTGTGTGGGCCTCTGCTCCAGCTTGTTTTTTGAGCATGTGAAAGGAACCAGTGCGTCATAGATGGAAGCATCATCAGAAGAAGCTTGATTTGAGACCGTGGATACCTCCATTTTCGGAATCGAATAAACAGGCAAGCGGAATGTGTCAAATACAACCGCCACACTTCTGCAGCCTTTTGAAGGCGATTTTTTTTTCTCAACACACATTCAGCCTAGCAGCCCCGACAACGCAGCAAAAGAGGGACACAAGCAAGACGAGATATTTTGTGGGGAATTTTTTTTTTTTTTCGGTCTGTGGCACAATTGGTGCCGGCTTTCGCGGATTTGGCAAATTACCCGTTGGGCTTGGCGTTTGTATGCACACAGCCGGATGACATGGACACGCGACGTCACAGCAGAGAGAGCGGGATGTGGGTTAGATGGTGGTTGTATTCGATGGAACATGAGGCATAGGCAGGGTAAGGGTTTCCAGGGAAGCAGCCGAAACTCGATATCACATCGATTTGCAAGGCGATACTCTGTGTGTTTTGCTTTTTGCTTACAACCTAATACCTGAGTATATCTGTCTTCTCAACAGATCTCTTTTCGCACTCGCTTCAGGTTCCACATGGCGCCTTCTCGACAGCCCAACGGCGACGGGGTTTTGACTTTGCCGAGTCCCACACCTAATCAGCCCCTGCGTCCATGTGCTTTTCCCCCCAAGGCAAAGCATCGATCCATGGCTTGACAATCGCGTGCGTGATATCCGTTCGTGGCACTGCAAAGGACACCATCATGTGTATGTGTGTGTAAACTTAGGACATCTTGAACAACCTGCCTGCCTAGGACTCTGCAGGAGAGTTAGTCCGCCTCGCATGGCACCTTGGTCACCTCACTGAAAAACTATGCATTGTTGAAGTGCCGCGCCAAGCTGCTCAGCCTTGTCCGTGTCTCTTCAGAGCGCTGTGATTGGCGTGCCCAATGAAACACGTCTCCAGTGATGACGCCCAGCAGGCCGGCAGAACAGCTCTCCGTCGCTGCAATTTAGCCTTCTCCAGCGCCTCGGTCCACTAAACGCCCCCCGAGCAGGTCAAGCCACAACCGTAGTAGCCCGCTGGGGGACCCAGCTCCGCAAGAGGTCCTCGAGCCCCAGACCATTTTCGCCTGTTGCAGCCAGCCAAGCGCAAGCGTCAGCGCCGGCGTCAGCATCCGCGCCAAGTGTGGCACCCACTTTGGGAAATCCTTCACTCCAACTCTTCTTCGTCATCCAGGACCACGATTCCCGTCCTAAAACCACCACCTCCCCCTCCGGGCCCGATCTCTTGATATCGGCTCACTCCCGGACTCCTGCGACCGATCCCGCACACACCGATTCGGCCTCCGCACCCTCACAGCGCCTGCCCTCCAGGGTCCTGAAGCTCCGCTCCGCTCAGCTCGTCTCTGCCACGAGCTCCCTGGTCCCTTTCTCCCTCTCCCTCTTCCGACCCTGCCGCCGTCGCGCAAGCTCTGCCAGCAACCCATAAACTCGTCGTTCCTGCCTCACCCAAGACGACCCGGCTGAACTGCACTCCCTCAACTGAGACAGGTCGCTAAAACTACGGAACCGCGACTCCAAACCACGGCTTTCGACCGTCCCAACCTCACAGCAACCCACAAACCACACATTTTCACAATGGCTCGATCAAAGAGAGGGGTTCGGTTCCCCAACCGCAATGGCAACGCCAACGGCTCCGACGGGCGACGATCGAGCTTCAGCGACCTCAGCGAGGATGGGCAGTCGCCCACAAAGGCCAAGGCCCAGGCCCAGCTTGCGACCGTCAATGAGGTATGTGCCCAACCAGTGGCATGACACTGAACACCACGTTACAGCATCACCACCCGCTTCGACATACACCTGCCCCTCGAAAAATTTAGCTGACCAAGCGCGTTTCGTCTTGAACTAGAAACCCGCCACTGCAGATGAAAAGACTGCCGAGTACGAAAAGAAGAAGGCCAACTTCATTACCCGCACATTCTGGACCTTTGTGATGTTTGGCTTGTTCTTCTCAGCTCTCTTCATGGGTCACATCTACATTATCTGCATCATCACTGCTGTTCAGATCATCTCCTTCAAGGAGGTGATTGCCATCGCCAACGTCCCCAGCCGCGCGCGCTCCCTGCGATCTACCAAGAGCCTCAACTGGTACTGGCTGGCGACAACTATGTACTTCCTTTACGGCGAAACCGTCATCTACTATTTTAAGCATATTGTCCTTGTTGACAAGGTTCTCTTGCCTCTGGCAACTCACCATCGCTTCATTAGCTTTATTCTTTATGTCTTTGGTAAGTCTGTTCGGCATAGGGGGCCAATATTCAACTAACTCGCCTATCAGGCTTCGTCTTCTTTGTCACTTCTCTTCAGGCTGGCAACTACAAGTTCCAGTTCACCAACTTTGCCTGGACCCACATGGCTCTCTACCTCATTGTCGTCCAGGCCCATTTCATTATGAACAACGTCTTCGAGGGCATGATCTGGTTCTTCATGCCTGCTGCTCTCGTCATCACCAACGATATCTTTGCCTACATCTGCGGTATTGCTTTTGGCCGCACCCAGCTTATCAAGCTCTCGCCCAAGAAAACTGTGGAGGGTTTTGTCGGCGCTTGGATCATGACTATTGTTTTCGGTGTTCTTCTGGTCAACATCATGGGGCGATCCAAGTACTTCATTTGCCCCGTCAATGTAAGCTCACTGGCTACCTGTTGACGACTAAAATGCTAACTGTTCCTAGGATCTCGGTGCCAACATCTTCACTGGCCTTCAGTGCGACCCTAACCCTGCTTTCCTCCCCAAGACGTACCACCTCCCCGATTTCTTCTTCCTTCCCCAGAAGACCAATTTCTCCATTACCCTCGCTCCCATGCAGATCCACACACTCAACCTCGCCACCTTTGCCTCCCTCATCGCCCCCTTCGGTGGCTTCTTCGCCTCCGGCCTCAAGCGTACCTTCAAGATCAAGGACTTTGGCGATTCCATTCCAGGCCACGGTGGTATCACAGATCGTATGGATTGCCAATTCATCATGGGATTCTTTGCCTATATGTACTACCACACATTCATTGCTCTTCACAAGGTCAGCGTCGGCAGCGTCCTTGAGACTGCCATCACCAGCTTGAGCCCTGAGGAACAGGTCGAGCTTGTCAAGGCCATGGGCCACTACCTAAGCAACCAGGGCATCGTGCCCGAGAACGTAAGTTCAATTTCCAATCATGCAGTAGCATGGCAAGCTAACCATGGACAGTTTGTCGAGTGTCTAGAGAACGTTGCCCCTTTGAGGCGGTGAAATCTTTGCACAAATACTGAATAATTTTTTACATGTTTGTTAATAAATGACTGGGCGTTGAGTATTCTTCCAGCTTGGCTCGCGACCTTGACGTTTTCGTTGTTTCTTCTCTTCCACCCTGGTCAGCCAGGAGATGTAATAGCCAAGGTCATTTGGAGCTTCAAATTGGCGAATGGAGCGCGGTGCATAGCGAAGCATGCGCCATCTTCGCCACGTGCAGCGACTTTTTATCAAGCACCAGTAGGGAATATTCATATCGGGAGTGGGTATCAGGCTATGGGATCATGGAGTGATGGCCAACCATCCCGACGGGAAAACTTTTGAAAAAATAAAAAAGCACGGGAGTGGACTCCATCCGGTTATCGAGTCTGCTCCCAGCTTTCCACCTGTATTTAGTATATTTGATGACACGCAATCAGTACCCAACTTTTTCCATTCTGTTGATTTGGTTTGGCGCATCGACATCTGCGGCTGTTGCACGTTCCACCAGGTCGCGGGCCTTCCATTCTTGGCCATGCACAAAATAGTTCAAGGCGAAACAGCAGAGAAAATACTCAAAGAGAAATTCATTCTGAATAAAGTAACGTCATAGATTGTCCAATCACTTGCTCCGCCCTCCATGTCTATGTATCCCACACTGCCCATGTACAAAATGCATTACCGCCCAACCATTATGCTCGTAAAATGTTGTGTTGCACATACTTGCTCCGCCGCGGCTCAAAAAGAAATCTGTCGCTTCCACCCGCCTTCAGCTTCAAAAATCTCGCCGACAGCCTTACCAACCTTGAGCAGGTGGCGGTCGCGATAGCGGGGTGCCACGAGCGAGACACCAATGGGCATGCCGTTGGAACCCTTGAACCCCGGCACGTTGATAACGGGGTTGTGCAGAGCCTGTGCGCACTCGGTGTTAGCTCACGCATTGTTGCACAACAGTTCCGGGAGAGAAGGAAAGCGGGGAGGGGGGGGAAAGGGGGGGAGAGCGAGATATCATTCGACTGAACTTACCGTCCACATGCTGCAGAAGACATGGCTCCCAGTGCTCCGGAGTCCCAAAGGTGCCTCATCAGGGACGCTCGGGGTGATGATGGCAGCGTACCGCCCGGCAATCTCGTCCATGCGGGGTCGCAGGGCCGCGATGCCGTCAAAGGCTGCGAGCTGAGTCCTGCGGCTGTAGTGGTCGGCGTTCTCGACGTGCTCGACCAACACGTTGTGAATCTTGGACTTGTCCACTCGGTACTCTGGCAGGAAGGCTGCGCGGCCCTCGGTGTGCAGCACGATGCGGTGCCATTCGTCCAGGTGAGCAAACTCCGGGTCAAGCTCGAGCTCCTCGACGATGGCGCCGTGCGATCTAAGCAGGGCGGCGGCTTTGGCCATGGCTGAGTGCGTTCCCTTGCCTGCATGATCCCACACACTAGTCTTGCAGATGGCAAAGCGGGCTCCTTCGACGCCTTGGAACGGGAGCAGATCCTCCTCATCATCCTCAAGGTCAAAGATGTCTGCGAGCAGGATCAGATCGTCAACGCATCGCGAGTAGATGCCCAGCGTGTCCAGAATCAGGGCATAAATCTTCTGGCCCTCGCGAGAAATGGCATTCCATGTGGGCTTGAAGCCGTACACGCCGTTGAAGGAAGCCGGGCGGATAGTGGAGCCGCCAGTCTGGGTGCCGAGCGCAATGGGGGCCTGAAAGTCGCCGACGGCGGCACCGGAGCCGGCCGAGGAGCCACCGGGGGTCCGAGCTGGGTCATGCGGGTTGCGGGTCTTGGGCCCGGTATGGATGGCCGCAAACTCCGTCGTGGTGGTCTTACCTATAAACAAGGTCAATCGCCACCCAACACGCATAAAGAGAAAAAAAGATGGCACGAGAACTGCAAACTTACCAAAAATGAGGGCTCCGGCTTGGCGGAGGATTCGCACAGAGGCAGCGTCCACTTTGGGGAAGCTGCCCTCGTACAAGGGTGAGTTGTGCTGCGTTGGCATATCTATATGCCGGTTAGCTGCAGTTTCGAAACGGCCAGGGTCGACGACATTACCTTTGGTGTAAATCACATCCTTGACGGCAATTGGAAGCCCGTGGAGAGGTCCTCGCTGCCCTCGGGGCAGACTGTCAAGCTCCCTGGCCTGCTCAATGATGTGATCAGTATCGAGAAAGGCCCACGCCCTCACTGCATCGTTGCGTTGTCTGATGCGACCAAGCAGAGAAGTGGCATACGCCTCCACTGTGAGCTCATCCGACCGGATCTGGGCTAAAGCCTCAGTGGCACTGAGCTGCCAAGGTCGCATGATCTCCGAGGGCATCTTTACAAGAAGGAAGGGACTGTGGTTGGGGAAGGCGGGGTCGAATTTAATCCTTTGCAGCTTGATTCCAATGAATCAAAGGTCGAATGAGTGATGATGGCGAGCAAGAAGCCCTCAAGGACGAGCCGTCGAGGGGATTTAAATACCTTGATGCCGCTGCCCAGACGGCGTATTCGGACTAACAATCGGGTACGGGCTGTTGGTGACGGCGACAATCGCGGTGCATTGACTATCGGCTAGGTCTGCCTGGTGGGACGAAATGGCTTTGTGACACCACACCTCGGAACTAGGTGTTAAAGGGTTATGATTCAGATGCGACGGATGGTTATCTGTGGGACAGGACTTGACAGAGCAGCGTGGCACGGGCGCCTTCCACCTTAATCGTTCAGCCAGCGGTCGATGTCCCAGACAAAAAGACGTTGGCCTGGTCTCAGAGATGATTTTGAAGTGCTTGCACAAGGATCACAGAACGACACACACGCCGGGAGTGTGAGGGTAGAAAAGGTTAAGGCAAGAGAAGGATAGCTGCTGGCAACGTGTCTTTCAGCCAAAGCGCGCGCGCAATCTCACGACCCGTCGAACCCGGGCCGCAGCGTCGCGGACGACGGGAGCGAAGACCCAATGAGGATCCAACGGCCGGGAGTGGACATGCACGCCTCCTTCTAGGGAAGACAGAGGCAGAGGGAGGGAGGGGGGCGCAAACGGACCGGTTCAAGGTTTGATAGCACGAATTGGGCTGGGTGCGTCGTCGACAAACGGGGCATGCGTTGAGGTTCAACAGCGAGCATCTCACGGCCAGGGGTGAGACTCAAGAATGCGCATGGCGTGAATCCGTGTCGCCGCGAAATGATGAAATGTGGGAGCGAGACACGCACAAGACATGGGATCGGACCGGGGGGACATATGGATCCCCAAGGCCTTGGGAGCAAACGCAAGGGGATTGATTATATGGCAAGCCTGGATACAAGGAGAGATTGGCCGGGGGGGGGGGCATTATCGGGGGCATGGCATGAGGGGGGGGGGGGTGATGGTTGATGGCCTGGCCTGGCCCATCCCGCGGGTGAATCAGCTCCGAGA
>KV875232.1:1877240-1899529 GCA_001879505.1 Calonectria pseudoreteaudii
ATTAGATGGCAAGTCCGGGTCCAGGGAGGGCTAGACGGGGGGGGGGGGCATTATCGGGGGCATGGCATGAGGAGGGGGTGGTTGATGGTTGATGGCCTGGCCTGGCCCATCCCGCGGGTGAATCAGCTCCGAGAGGTTTTGGGTGCATGTGCAGACGGATGCGGACGAAGTATCCCCGAGCAGCCTTTGGGCTGATTGCGTCGGCATCTGGCTCCTTCTGACCTGCCCAAGCGGGAATCGTCAATTGGCGGTGCTGGAGCGACTGTTACCCGATGTTAGTCTGGGTGGCTGTTGCTCCTTCAGGAATATGATATACTACAGAGCTATCCTTCCATCCCCTCCTTTCCCCTCCCTTCCAGGTCTTGGTCTGGGGCTAGCTCCAGCCGCGGAGGACGGCGCCGGGCCCTGGACAATGGAGATCTGCGGAGTAGCTTCGAAGCTGGCCTGGAGATCAGGGCAAATGGGGGAGGCAGAAATGGAAGAGCAAGAGATGGGTGGGCGGGTGCGGCTGAGGGGGGGCGTCGTCCTTAGGCGCAGGACGCCAACGTCACGGGATGCAGCGAAGTGATGCTTTTCTGGTTCCGGCTCGAACCTTAGAGTTGGACCGCTACGAGCTGCGACGGTGATGCTCATGGCACCATGTTCCTCCCCTCAGTGACCTCTGTAGGGGTGTTGAATGGCTGGGGCTCCAGGGTTGGAAGTTGTTGGTTGCGTCGACGCACAGCAACGTCAACCAGAAACCCGGGACGCGGGACGCACATCGTGACCAGGGTTTCTGCTCTCTTGGTTTTATTTTTGTACCTGTTTTTGTCCTGGCCGAGACCGACCCCTCATCAATGATGCAATTGACAGCTAAGGCCTTGTCAGTTGAAATTAGCTCATGCATGCAGTGAGAAAGGACAGAATGGCCTTGTTCGGAATTCTGTCAACCTCGAAATTGGCCGCGCCAGAGTCTCAGCTACTTGCCCTAACAGTTATTAACATTTTAGTCACAGCCGACAAAATAGCGATAAAATATAGGATTGCCGAGCCCGTTGTATTTTCGACCGTTTCAGGCTATCACGGATGGTATTTCTTTTTCTCCCTCTGAGGTCTCAGTCTTGTGGAAAACGGAACGGGATGCGCAGGGGTTTTTTTTTTTCTTTTTTTTTTTTCGGGGGGTTTCGTCCAGAGCTACCCGCGCTACCCTGCACATGTTCAGGTGGGAGGGGTTGAAAATCATCTTGAACGAACCATCGGGCTGAGATGACGAGCAAAAACTCAAAGTCAGAGGGGCGTGATGTATCCCCTTGGAATCGAGGAACAGAAGGAAAACTGCACAGGATATGCCTTCAACTTACATGGTCTTCATCCAACCGTTGGTGAGAAGTCGCAGGATGTGGGTCCGCTATCCGCAGCCACGTTGGCTTCGATCAACAGCCAAAGAACGCACCGACAGCGCCGCAGCGGGGGAAGCTCCAGCATGAACCATGCTGGGATGCCTTGAAGGCCTCACGGAACGGGCTCATTGGCCGGCTGGAGGTTGGCCCGCGGATGGGATGGTCAGAAGTCGGTGTGTCTCGACAAGGTCATCGTAAAAAAAGCCATGCAAGGAGACGGCACAATTGCACAATGACATCCATTTGATGCCATCAGCATGTCTGAGTGACCCTCGGTCTGCTGCTGAGTGTCACGGATGTTCCACTCACAACCCTCTATGCAGGTACTCTGCACCACCACCGCGACGCCATGTTGATGCATGTTCCACGATTCGGGCTTCACCTCACGGCCTCGCCGAGACGCTGCACCAGCCATCCATTGGCCTACAGCCCCCCATCCTTCGTGAGGCGAAGGCCCTGCGGCATCTAGCGATCAAGCCATGGTTCCATCAGCGACATACCCGCCGCAACGAACAGACCCCTACGTGTCTGAGGCACACAGCCTCCGCGAGGTCGTGCGTGAACCTTGACCCTCCAATGAGAGCATGCTAAAGTTGTGTGCGGAAATCCCCAATCGCCATGCTCCACTGATCTACCCGCGTTTTTTCGTCGAATTTCTTTGTCGAATACACTGATCTGCAGAAATGCGGGTATACCACGAGGGAGCTCGATCACATCAACCACCCCCCCGGATCTGTTCGGGGAACCCGACACGGAACCCGGAGCGCATTCTTCCCGCGAAATCACTGCCACGATCCGAAACATATTTATAAATCCACGGACTACTGGCTTAACGGCTGCTGCACCCCAATGAAGAAAGCCGGATGGGATCGACATCACCAGTTTTGGACGTCTTACGAGCGCAGTCGTGAGCCCGTGAAGCCATGCTCAACTACTACAAACACGCTCTGAGATGTGCTGGAGTTTGATCCACTTGATGCCATCGCAAGTCTTGGAGTTGCGGATCCGCGTGTTACGATGAGACGGGCACAGACTTGTGTAGAGAAACATCCCAACAGCGGTCCCGCATTGGCTGCATAAAGATTGAGATCCAAGGTATTGAAAAGAGACAGTTTGAGGCTCTCTTGTCGGTGAGAGGATACTGATTGGGTTGCAGTTGCCTGATGTAGTCACTGTGGACCAGCGGCTGGACTTGGCAGTTTATGCGATTTGTCATAAAGACCGCACCTCGTTGCTTTGGATGTTACTGGCCTCCAATTGAAGTAAACGTAGCAGGAGGTACTGGTGTAAGTATAGTGTTTTGAATATTTGAGTTTTTCAGGTATCAATTCCCCGAGTTTCCTACGCCGTTTGCTTTTTTTCGTTGACAGCTGTTGATACATCAGAAACGGAACCGTGGGTGCTCGAAACAAAGGGACTCGGGAAACGAGATGGCTCATTGGTGAAGCCATATAAAATTACGAAAGTGACTCGGACACATCATGACACACGGGACGACAAAAGTTTCCGAGCTTTGATCCGATAGGCGGAGGGGACTAAGGGTATATACAAGGCTGATGCGACTTATGATGCTGTGGGCCTTGCAGGCTTTGGTATCGAGTTGGAAAGTGAGCAATCGAAAAAAAGAAAAAGCGATGAGACAACTCTGGATCAAGCGACAACAAAATATCCAAGACTATAGGGTCGAGGCGGATAGTTGTACGCCACGCGGCTGGGAGCGCGGATAGGACTTTGTGTGTTTCAAGCCGTGCTGACGGTGCGTGACAATGGGAATTGGGAATGCAAAACAGCAATAATAACAAGGTTTGCAAAGCATTTCCGCTTTTGGATCTTTAAACGAATTCTGACAGTGGAGGCTGCCATCCGGCAATGCAGTCCTAGATATTTTTGGCCTTGTTCTGACACCAAAGGCATTGCCACACGAACCAATGCGAGATCCTAGTAGTCGACAAAGATAATCTCCATAAGGCATTATTTTATTAAACCATCTTCATCTTGGATCCTAGTTTGTTCGGTACATGCCACCCACGGGTCGAGGAATGCAGCAGCGTCTTTTGATGACTGATTCCCTGTCTGCTTGTCAGCCAGCCCTGCACAAGATGACATGCCCCTCCTATCTCATGTCCCTATCAGCGGAATTTGTTTGGCTCATCGGGTGAAAGCTTGTGCCCTCTTTTGGTGGTGTGCGTATCAATGTAGAGCCGCGAAGGATTGATTCCTTGGATCTCGCTTATATTTGCGCCTAGGATAGGGTGGACAGCCTCCAGGGTTTGATATCGTATGCGGGAGTGATTTGCTATGGAGAAGATTAAAACCCTTGTTTATGTCGCATAGCAAACTGAGAACAGCCGATATCATGGGAATTACCGGCATGCCGTGTCGAATAACGGAATAGACCGGATCAAGCTGATTTCGTAGCCTTTGACTGAAGAGAGACAAGTGCGGGCGGCATCAATTCCTTGTGCTCAAGTACGCCGGGGATTGGTGTCCCAAAGCAATGCCCGTTGCTATCGTCTGTCAGATTTGGATTTGGCTTTTTCTCTCTCTATTAAGTTCGTTCTGGCTTCAGCTATTTTGTACGCAGTCGCGATCCGGCATGGCGACGACCAAAGAAAGTTAAAAGTTAGACACCAAGAGCATGCAAACGGCAATTTTCATGAATTCTTTTTGTAACATCATGACCGGTTTGAAGAGTTCCATCACCATGTATACGGTAGATTTCTGCGACATTAGGTTGTCACTGTTAAAATTGCAAATGACGGCGTGTTGCTTGTGGACCTCCATGGTCTTGCCTTGCCAGTGATATGGGCCTCGGATATTGCTGAATTGAGGGAGATGCGCAGAGAGCATTCGCCTCCCATCTCGACCTACGACCAATGGGGTCAATGAAAGACGACCAACCAGGACCCGAATGATGAGGGGGCGCCTGATCCGACCCATGCCCATGATCGCTCAAGGGCTACAGCCAATTACTCAGTCAAATTTCCAATTAAAAGCTGGGCGCCCCAGACATAAACCATGTAGATGTTGCTTTTGTTTACAACCAGATCGGCCATGCACTGGCTCGGCCCTGCACGCAGACATACCGCGGGGCCTGGCGGAGCTGCGACTCGTCATCGAAGGTCCTGCACTCACGGGTAGAGGCGACCGAGAACCGTTTGCTATAGTTGTTGACCATAACTTTGAGACGTTTGCCAAAGTCTTTGGTGTAGGTACATGCGGACCCGTACTGGCATGCCTTCAACAAGGTGATCACCAAGATTATTAAGAACGGAAGGGCCAATTGGCCTCTACAGGCACTGGGCAACTCGTTTAATACACAAGTTTAAACCGGGCTTTGCGGGGCAGGAGCTGTTTTAACCACTCTCCAAGATTATGTAAACAACGCTCAGCCCTACACGGACCATTAATAATTGGGATAATTACACCACCCGTATCCTAGTATGTAGTGCAACCTGCCCAACTGGGCTTTTCCCCCCGTACTCCTTGGTAGGTAAATGCAAGCCATTTTCTTTCTTGCGGCCGACTAAAGCTTGTCCGTATGCCGTTTCGCTCAGAAATTTACCACGTTAAGATTGCGGCACTGGTGCTAAGTCACTTTGAGTGTTGCCAGGAAATTGTAGTTTGTGACGTTCAAACAGAGCAGATGTATTAACTAATAGCTCCATCTAATAAACAAACAAGCATGCTTTACACGCTAGAATACAACCCAATTAAGCTAAGAAGAGAATGATTGCAACCGTTTATCCCCCAAAACTGTTCCAATCGCGACATGAATTCATCCTTTTCATCAACGCTGTACATGAATATTTATTAAACTAGCGGGACTCGACTCAAGGACAGGGCGGGCGAAGCGCTTAAACCTTGCAGCAGTAGCTCTTGCACTCCTTCTTGCCGTGGCACTCGAGGTCAAGCTTGGCCCAGCCGATGACATCACCCGAGGGCTTCTTGCCGTACCCGTACTCGGAGTGGTCGGGCTCGCAGCGGCCGGCGTCGAAGCCGACCCAGAGGTCCTTGTCGCAGACCTTCTTCTCGTAGTTGGAGATGGTCTTGACGGGGATCTCGCAGACGTCGCCCTGGCAGTAGGCGCGCGAGTTGAGGTCCTTGACCTTGTTAACGCCGGTGGGCTTCTTCTCGTAGACGCCGGCGTAGGAGATCTTGTGGTCCTTGGGCCAGGTCTGACACTTGTAGTTGACGACGATGCACTCGCCGCCGCCGCGCTTGCAGGGGGCAATCTTGCCCGAGACGGTGTAGTCCTTGCCCTTCTTGCAGTCGACAGAGGTGCTGAAGCTGCCCTTGAGCTTGGGGTAGCCAGCAGCCCAGCCCTCGCTGGAGCAGTGGACCTTCTTGTCGGGGCACTTCATGTGGCAGACGGAGGAGGAGTCGCCGCTGCCGTAGCTGCGCTCATCAACTTCGCGCTCCTCAACCTCGTTGAGGTCGCGGGGAGCGTAGGGCTTGCAGGCAGCGGGCTCCCAGATGATCTTGGAGCAGTCCTTGGTGCTGCTGGACTCGCCGCCAGCAACGACACCAGTGGCGGCAACACCGAGGAGGGCAAGGGCAGAGAACTTCATGTTGATGGTGGTGGAGGGTTGTTGTTTAGGTGAGAAAGGGTTGGAATAGTGGAGTGATGAAGTGTGTAGATGGATGCTTTTGGATTGAAAGGCTTGATGAGGATGGAAGTGATTCTGGGACTGGAGGAGGATCATCAATGGCCTTTATATAGTTGGTTGAAGAGCCCACGGCCTCCTTTATTTTGAAGTGTACAAAGTCCTACATTGACTATTGACGCCTCTAATGGGTTCACCTTGCGCCAGCTAATATCCCAAAGCGAAACGTTGAGGCGACAGAAAATAAGCATAGAAAGCCACACGCTGCCACCAACTGGAGATGGCGACAAGCCAGGAGGAGTGCATCCCCCAATAGTCTCTCTCGAAGGCGACCTGATCAGCAAATCGGCGTCGTTCCCCTTGCGAGTAGCGGCGTTTTTAGCCCCAGCCCCCGCGTTGTTAGCCAGGTCCATGTTCGGGCTATTGGTGCATGGCTCTAAACTTTTTTTTTTCAGCTCAAGCAGCCGCAAGCCTCCCCAGGATGGAAGTGGTTTGGATGCACCAGCCCCTTCCGTCTCCGTGCACCGAATAGGGCTGTTGGTGGTGGAATCCTCTCCCCGCAAGTTTGGAACGTTCCGGGCCACGTGTGGCGCATTTCGGAACTTCGGGGCGGGAGAGGTAAAGTGTTTAGATTAAGGCTGAGAGCATAGATAATACGTCCGGCAGTCAGCTGGAGCGCCATCGTGTGTCTTGGCTACATCACTAGTAGACGCAAAATGAGCAAAAAAGAAAGTACGTTTCTTGGCACATCGTATTCTTGGCGAACAACAAGGAGGGCGCCGGATGTTGATGGCGCCAACCCCCGAACCCGTACAGGACACTGAACTAACCGGTGAGAAGGAAAATTGCGGCTTGCATTTGGTCAGCTATTGTGGTGAATGCAATCTCCCAGTGCTCTTCACAAAGAGAAATAGTGTGCTCATCTCTACCGAAAGCTCAATCACTGTTGAGAAGAATGTTGGATGCTCAACTCAAACTACCATCTCCAACTACCTTACACGTGGCCATTTCTGGGTAACTCGTCAATCATCCAGTACAAAACAGGAGAAGAGCCACACATTGTTTCAATTTCTGTATTCAAGGCTAGAATAAAACGCCATTCATACCCTGTACCCCACACGACGGTGGCCGAGATACCCTTCTGTTCCCTGCTCTTGTCCATCACTCTATCACTGTCAGAAACCAAGATCCCGCTTGTCCTTTTCTTGCTCTATACTCAAACTTGGAAATAAGAATATATGAATTCACTATCATATTAACGTATTTGAACCGAACTCACCAATGATCAATTGGTCAAGGTTACAGGGCCATGATACTGACAAGAAGAGTCAAACTTCTAGCGGGCCGGCCAGTATCATTGATGACATTTGCCTGGTGTACCCACAATAAACTTTTATCATAAAGATATTGATGGACCACTCCAAAAAGCCACTCCACCCCTTTTCCGTCATTATAGTCATCTGTCATTCATAACCATTCACCAGCGTCAACGCGCCTCCAGCACCAATACTCAACTTAATACCTGCTTGCACCTGGTCGCGGTAGAATGGTGTCTTCTCAAACAAATCCATCGAAATATAAACTTCAAGGAAATATATTTGCTTGCGTTTTCCGACATTGGCATGTCTCTATAGTAGTAACTGATCTGCAACGTAGTACGCCCACACAACAACATCTGTGATCTATGATGTGGCCACGCGCCAAGAAAACTCTCATGATACTGTTCTAAAACCTGCATGGTATTTCGTTTCCTTCAAAAAAGGATGCGAAAGCCCTTCAACCCTGCTGATACCGACCGATTTCTCCCTGTTCTCCAACATCGGCCAGACGTTACTCGCTGATGCAATATTCAGCACCTATTTTCACGTTTGCTTTTCGAAAGTCTCCATTTAAAGCAATGTGGCGCATAGCGATTCCCATAGAGGGGACGTGGTCTCAAAGCATTGTCCTCAGATAGTGATCTTACCTGATACACACTAAGTCGACTTTGCGAGAATGTGTACAGATAAAATGATCAAGGACGGTTCAAACACGGGACTTGTTAGTCTACTTAATTAAGTACCTATCCAAGCTACTACAATCGTTCCATTCTATTTCAGCTCTCGTCAAACAGGCCTGTAACATGTCTTGCAACTAAGACCCCTTCTGATTTTATGCTATCTTAGATGTAATTGCCATACGGCTGATCCAGCTGACTTATTATCCAAGGCTGCGCAAAACAAAAGAAACAAAACATTATGGAACACCAACAAAATGACGAAAAGAAATAGGCACTGTATCCTTTGCTCTCCGCTTGTGTTAATCCAACAACCGGCCAACCATGAATGCCGCCGAGGCAATCAAACAGCTGAAGTATACCATCGATCTTTTTTTTTTTTTTTTAAAAAAAAAGAAGAAGAAAATACATTCATGAAACAGCTATGCTCTAGTGAAAGACGTGCTGCCAAAGTATGAGGATGAATTGAAAGCAACGAGAGTCCTCAACCCCATTTTGAGCTCACCATAAAAAACTGTGCTCCTAGGCCAATTGGCCATCGTAATTAATACAATCACCCCACCAGCTCGCATCCTCGTCTCTCGAGTGGGTGGGCCCGCGGGTTTCTGGGCCCGCAGCAATGGTGCCTGACACAATCGTTCCAGTGTCAGACATATTAGCCATTGCCAATGCATCGGTATTTTGGTCTTTGCTGTTGAGAAGACCAGCAGAAATTGGTATGCAGGCGTCCGTATTCGCCTGATGAGAAGCGGGATGGGATAGAAAGCTCACAAGTCCAGCTTGCTCCATCATTTTATTGATTATTTCACCCTTCTCATGGGATGAGTACTTGTTCTGTTTGTATTGACATTTGGGTGGATGGGCAACATGTGAATAGAGGGCCTTCTTGGCGGTGAAGGTCTCATAGCACCAGGTGCAAAGGGCACACCAAGAGGAAGTAGAGCTATAAGGCTGCTGAATGTAATTTGGCGCTTTGTGGCAGGCTGGACCCAGCTTGGTATTGAGCGCGGGATCGTGATACCGCCGCTCAAATCCATGTACCCTAAGAAGATGAGTTATTAGGTGTGATGGGCAGTCAAACTCTTGTTTATGGCTCAGGCAAACGACGCGCCTGGATTTTATATTCTTTGAAGGTTGGTTGCTTCCGATATCTTGTCGCGTACTGTGGGGCTGGTGACTTGCATTTGCCAACCGATGCTCACTGCTTGTGGTTGATGCATTATTAATGAGTGTATTGGTGAACTGTTGCAGTTCCGTGACCAGCATAACTAAGCGGCCGACCTTGTCTGGAGAGAGCGGCGTGCCTTGCATCGACCCTTGACCAGAGTTGGGGAATATCATCGGAGTGGCGAGCTGTTGTAGTTTCGTGGCTATGGTTTTGCATTGCATAGCTGAGAGATGTAACTGGTCTGGAGAGAGAAAGTTGCCCTCCATTGACTCTTGACTATTTTCGGAGAATAGCATCGGATCGGCGGGTTGCTGCAACAGGTAGCTGGTTGCATAATCGCCTGTGTTGTATCGACCGCTTGTTTCATCAATCCTAGAGGTAGACGTAAATCTATCGAGATAGGGCTGCGGTAGTTGGCTTGGGATGGTATCCGAACATGATGTGTGGCTGACATTGGGTATAGCATAGTTGTAGTATACTTTAGGTGTGCTGTGTGGCAGTATGGAGCTTGAGATCTGCTCCGAGTCCATTTCCGTGGTTGGGATGATGAAGGAACAATGGAGAGACGAGATAGATGAGAGAGGGGGAGTCTGAAAGAGGCGGCGTCCTTTAATATGTGAGCTTTCCTTTGGACTTTCGGTTTGTAACCGAGGGAAGTAAAAACACACCATAGAAATAAGGTGAGTGTTTAATCCAAAAAAAAAAAAAAAGACAGTGGTGTTTGCCATTAGATCTTCGGCGGGATCATGATTTATATGGTCGAACCCGTCCTTCCGACGGGCCATGCTCATTGCATCAGGCATTGTGGTTCCAACAAGCCACGACCGACGTTATGAAAACAGTGCAATAAACAGTGCGGGGGGAGAGATTCGTCGGTACAATGGACGCCACACCATGAGGTCGGGCTGTGGATAAAATTATGTAGTACGCATTCACTCTATGATTGACACCAGAACTGATGAGAAATTTATGTCGGTCTCTTTTAGTGGGTCACTTTTTTGACTCCCCGCAAAGTCTCGATCGCACTGTGTTTCGTTTCTCCACGACCTCGAAGTAGCTAATCAAGTTGGTTCGTCATTACTAGAGCCTGCAGGGGTGGTGGGGAAGACTAGCAGCGCATCTCAATTCGTGACGCATGAAATTGATCTGGGGAAAATTGGTTCAAAGTCAGCATGGCTACATAATGCCAGGAGCGAGCTGGATTGGAGATTTGGTTCAATCAAGGCCAAGCTGGATGGCACCTGGCCGTATCGGAAGTGTGCGCACGCTAAGAAGTAGCCAGCGGAGGTCTGGCTCAGCCTTTCCTCTGTGCTGCTCGAAGCACTGACACAACACACAGCACACAGAACACAGCCAACCGCTTTATTTGGTACGTGTCGGGGTACCTTCAGATCATCGCCTTCGTATATTTCTCAACATCATAGAAGGCGGCGCTAACTTAGCCAGAAGGCTCAATTCAGTTCCGCTGTTGGAAGGCCAGCTGACCTATTCCAAGGCCATATGGCTTTTATGACCACTGGTGCGAGTGGTTCAACAACAAACGCCACCAAACTCCACTGCTCTTCCGAACAAGTCTGTTCCACCACACAGAGAAAAGGAAGGGCTAAATTGAGTTGAAAACTGGCTGAGTATTGCTATGAATATGTAAACATTTACCTTCCACCAGAAATTTCCTCTCTTGCCTCTTTCTTTACTATCATCTAACGACAAAAAAAACGGATATCATCATATTTTCTTACAATTTACCCCAAACCCCCTACCCCAAAGGAAGATATCACACCGAATATCCTGTGGCTGCGAGTTAGCATTTTCACATATCTCATCTACTACCTCCTCACTGGCGCACTTGAAGAAAGTTGTTTCATATACGGCGGGCAATCGAATTCTTGATGTGGCATGTGAGAATAGAGTATATGGCTTTTAGATTCCTGGAACTCTGCTGGTCTATCGCCTAAGATTTTGCTCTCTCCGCTTGCGGTCATCCAACAACTGGTCAACCATGAATGCCATCCCTTTTCTTTTTTTTTTAACGGGGAGGGAATGGGAGGAGAGAAGAGAAAAAGGAAATCCATTCATGGAACTTCTGTGATCCAGGGGGTCGGAGCCTTTGCCACCAGATTCCTCACGCTGCCGACTGCTATAACTGAGATGTCGGCGGCCAGCTTTTGGACCTTTGCTATCTTCTTCACCCGCACGGTCCTCGGATGCAGCTCTGCCTTTGCCATACTGGATGCCGTGATGACGCCAATCACGAACTCGGGAATTAGATTGCGGTGGGAGTGGGTTGTCCCGGGCCTCGTCATCCTTTGTTTCCTCTTTTCTCTGCCCTACTGTCCCGAGTTTGGGTGCACCTTCCTCACTGGAATTGATGATCCCTGGGTCAGCGATATTGCTTTGGTGTTTGTCGTTGTTTTGTGACTGCGCGGCATCAACTTCGCTTTACCACTGGAGGGACATAGCGGGCCGAGTAGGGTTTCCCTCTCTGCTGAATTTTAACGCTGGATTCTATGGAGGCATGGTGCTTGGTGTTGCTCTGGCCTATTCCATCACCCCATCTGTAGGTGCTGGTGTCGCCTTTGGCCTCGTCATTGTGGGAACTCTTGTTGCAGCCTGGACTGGCAAAACACCCGATTATGCGCCATCCATCAGAATTCTTTTGTGGAAATGCATATAGCAGTTGTTTCTGGTACTTGGCATTTTACTCTGTGAGTTTTCCATCTTCCTCGGCAGAACCGTCATTCTAACAGTGGCGAGGAACAACAACTCCGGCTCGATCTTAATGTAATTGTTGGTACCGGAAAGAATTGGAAAATTTTGGCGATTTGGGCACCACTCCTACGCTTTATTTCAGCTCTCCTTCTTGTCGTAGTTTTTGGTTTCTTCTACTTCTTCCTACTAATTCCGCGAGGATACGCTTCGCATTCTGGGATTTGGGGTTTCGCACATCTGACTCATCTTGATCGCGGCCGGGTTCATCTTTCCTCGGCGGTTTGACATCATGATTCTACCACAGCGCCACGAAGGCAAGATCCCGTATGCTCCGAGCGTGTTGCAGGGTAGCGAGGAGACTCGACACAACGACTTTATCAAGACTGAAGAGACTACAGCATCTGGGGAAGCGGATGAGAAGGTCTAAAAGAATCGCAGGACCCATTATGTGGGTAAATCCCGGTGTTCTAAATGACACAGCTAAGGTCACAACAGGGTCAACAGCAGCTGCTAGGGGGTTAAGCAATAAATTCATTGATATCTAGCTTCTTCCTATCGTAATACCCTCACAGAGGGGTTATAGTATTACTATTGTGGGTAATAGTTATATGATTAAGATAAGAGTATTATAATCAATATTATCTATATCTTATAAGCTCTTTTAGCCCTCTTGTGAGATTATTCTTTTAATTAATTATTATTCTAATATTAGAGTTTTTTTCTTGAAAGAATAATAATATAATAGTATACTTAGTAGTATTAACTATACTTTATTTATTACTCTTTTTTTTTTCCCTTTTCTTTTCCTTTATTTTTATATAACTTAGCTCTTAATATAAATTATAGAACTATTATTATTAATAAATTATTTAAATACTCGATTTAGTATTCTTTTTATAAATATATTAATTAAGTTATTTTCTCTATTAATTTATTTAATTTTATATAGTTCTTATTATTTATATAATTATTGTAATATTATAATATCAATTATTAGCTATTTTTCTTTTATTATTCCTAGCTTTATAAGATACTTATAAAGAGAGTATAAGTTAGTATAGACAATTATAGAGATATAAAAAAGTTTAAGTTAGTCAGTAATTTAGTTAAAAGTTATAGATATTATATAAACAATATTTATACTAGTAACTATACTATAGATCTTTGATATTAAAACACTTTAAGTTATCTTTCAGTACTTAGTAAAGCTATAATAGATAATATTCCTATTTATTATAAATATTCTATCTTCTATCTACTTATTTATAATAATTACTATAAAACTAAGTTATAATAAAAAGTCAATATTATTTACAAAAATACTATTAATAAATATAAAGAGCTTTACAGTTAATAAGTTAAGTAAAGTAAATATAAAACCATATTCAAGATTATCTACCTACTATTTAAGGTATTTATTCAGAGCCTTAATTTAGGTTTTGTCTGGGTTTTGGAATTATACTATAACTAAAAGGTTATAATATACCTTAGGTTAGTAAATAGAGGTAATATATACTCTTCGAACTTACTATTTTATATATTTCTTTTTAATTATAATTTAGTTTTTAATATTAATTAATTTGATCTTCTTACTTTATCCTTTCTATTATATAGTTATACTATTATTTTTAGATAGAGTAACAATTATACTGTTAAATATAAGGGGTTTTCTAATAGTTAAAACCTTTTATAGTTTAGCTTTAAAAGTAACTTCTTTAAGTTTCTTTTCTTCTAACTAGAGAAATATCTTATTAGAAGTTCCTATTATATTGTCTATTTATATTCTAATAATTATAAAACTAAGGTTATCTTTTAATAATACTAATAAGCACAGGTCAAATATAGATATAACTATCTAAAGCTTCTTTAAATAATATTTATAGTATATTACTTACTAATGGTTTCTTGTTTCTAGGATTCTATAGAGTGGCATTACTACCTTTATAATTATGCTTTCTGGGTATTTATATTAAATACTACTTAGTAAGTATACTAATATAATTCAGTTTAATCTTATTTTAGATTATATATATATTTAGATAATATCTTAAAGCTAAATATAGATATTATACTTAATAAGTAATAGAGCTAATACAAGGATTAATCTCTGATTATACTATTATATTATAAGTAACTAAGTAAAGATTACTTCTTTACCTTAGTTAATATATTCCTAGATTACTAGTTATAACTTCTTATATAATTTATTAGTTATCTTACTTTTAATCTTATTAATAATATATAATTTAAAGATTCTAATTTCTCTATATTTCTTTTTATCAGATAAGATAAATTTAAATATACTATATTAAATTAATCCTTCAATCTCCTTTATTATAAATATATTAAAAGGTTTACTTAAGGTTATAATAATCTTTTTCTCTTAAAGTTCTAGTACTAGCTTTAAATTAATTTTTTCTTTAACTAAGATAAATACTTTATAGTACTTGATCTTATTCTTAAATTAATTAAGAAGGTAAATATTACTTATTATAATAAAGTTCTTATAAAATTGACCTCTACCTCTTTTAATAGTTAATTAAGGTAAAGATATAATAATCAGATTCTTCTAAAGTCTTCCTTTCTTTTTTTTCTTTATAAGCTTAAAAGTCAGATTCTTTTAAGGTTTTCCTTTTTTCTTTTTCTTAGTAAGCTTAAGATTTTCAGACTTAAAGGTAAGATCTTTATTATCTTCTAAATTATCTTCTATAGATAATATATTTATTAGTTCTAGAGGAGTCGGTTTATTGTCAGAGTTTTTAAAGAAGGGTTTAATAATAGTTAAGTAGAACTCTGATGTTCCTTAGGGATTGTTAATAATATAGATTTCTCTCTTGATAGTAATAAGTGTATATAGTCTTATCTATTTTTCTTTTTCTTAGTATATATAAACTTATAATTAAAAAAAAAAGTTTAATATAGTTATTATATTAAGACTATTATAAGTAATAAGTATATCTTTTACTTATCTCTCTATATATAGTTTATATACTTTACTTATTACTTTATAGATAACTTTTACTTTCTTTATTATACTAAGTAAGGGTTTAGAGTTTTATGTTATTTATAGGTATAATCTAAATACTAGGAGTATTAGTATAAGGCTATTAGGGCTAGTAGTATTATTTACTATTTTTACTATTATTTATAAGATTTCTTTTTATTTTATTAATAGGTCTTTTTAGTAAAGAATATTATAAGTATATCAGATGGGTATATAGTATCTTTTAACTTTTCTGACTGAGTTATAGGCTTTTACTAGTATGACTAAGATAGTTATGTCTTTTAGTTTTGTTTCTTAGTAAAACTCCTAACTGATAAAGTTCTTGTTGGGGTTAATAATTAGTTAGTCAGGTAGTCTAATATATATATTAATTTAATAAGTTTTTAAAGTCTTTTATATTATTAATAATATTATATCTATAAGAAACTAGGTAGTATTAAATATAGTTATTTTATTAATAATATAGAGTATTAGTTTATTATTAATATATATAATATCTATAATAACTTGATAGTTAAATTTATAATTATTATAGATAGTAAATTTAAACCTTTATAGTACCTTTATATAGAGTTAATATTTATAATAGATCTTAGTTAATTTTTTAATAGCTTATTATTCTATAGGGTAGCTAACTCTTATTAATAGATTATAAAGTTAGTTTATTGATAGGTAATTAAAATAATAATATAGCTAGTAGAATTTACTATTAGTTAGGTTATACTATATAAGTATTTTCTTATTACTAAAGAGCTACTATAAGTACCCTTATTTTTATATAATTAGTACTTATATATCTCTTTTCTTAAGATAGTTATAAAAATTATAGAAGTAAATTCTTAAATAGTCTATATTTTATAGTAAGAGAAAGAATAGAGTATTGATAGGTATAATATAAAATAATATAATCCCAAATAAAGTAATTATATTTACTATTTTAAGTAATTTATTTAGAGTTCCTCTTTTGAATATAATAATTATTTCTCTTATTTTTACTATATTTAATTTAATAAATATATTACCTAATCTTTATAGTATAATAAATTATTTATAATTACTAATTGAAATTTTTATTACTCTAGTATCAAAGATAACTCCTTAGAATTTATCTGAGCTATATTAGTTATTAAATAGGAACTATATTATTTCTTCTTTTAGTTTTTTTTTAGGCTTATAAAAGAAGTCTTTTTAGGTAAAGTAATAAGTTATTACCTAATTAGTAAGTATATCAGAGATATATTGTAGATTGACTATATTGATAGTACTTATGAAATAAATATAGGTATTAGAAGTATATACCTTATTATAATCCTCATTATAGTCCTTATTATTAACATCTTCTCCTTTCTCTTTAGCTTTACTGTCTAAGTCGATAAGTTCTACTATATATATAGTATATATAGTTTTACTAAAGAAAGACTTATTTCTCTTTTTCTTATATTCTTTATATATTTTTCTTCTTTCTTTAGTAGTATACTTAGTTAAATAATATCTGTTCTTAAAATATATATAATATTATTTATCTTTCTATAATTTCTTTTAAGGGTTATTCTTATTTCCTTAGCTATTATTATAGAAAGAGACCTGTAGTCGGTTGTCTTTATATCTATTATATACTTATTTAGTTATTAACTATTAGGTATTAATTATAGAGATATTTTTTATAGATTTTATTAATTTATTTAATAAAGTAATTATATAGTAGATTTATAAATAGATATCTATATATATTATTAGTAGGTTTAAGTAGATATTTATAAGATCTTTAATATTTTAGTATATTATAAGAAGTTAAATATAAACTATAAAGTTATTTTTTATAATCTCTAGTAATACCTTTTAGAAGACTTTAAGTTATCTAAAGAATTTATTAAAGGTTATTTAATAGTTTTCTTTAGGAGATATAAGTAATTATTTAGAGAGCTTTAGATTTTACTATTCTTTACAGTACTTATTAAGTATCTATTTATTCTCAAACTCTTATTTTATTTCTTTAACTATCTAGTTAAAGAGTATTAGTTTATTTACTATATATATTATTCTTAGATAAAAATCTAGTATATTTCTAGTAAATATATTCTTAAATATATAAATATATATAAACTTATTAATACTTATAATATAATACTTATTATAAAAAACTTAAAATTTTAAATTAAAAACTTTATATTTAGTACTACTAAACTTTAATCTTTTAATATATATCTTACTAAGATTATTAACTTACTTACTTATAAAAAATTTATTTAGTAAATCACTAGAGTATTATAATTACTTTTACTAATAAGTGATTTCTTATTATAAAGTTATATCTTATTATATATCTTATATTAGTATAAGAGATAGTATAGTTCCCTATTAAGATATATCTCTTAGATAGTAAAGTAAGGTGTTTTAGAAAAGTATTTTACTTAGGATAAATATAGTATCCTAAAAGGGGGGGAAATTTTAAAGAGGTAAGGATATTAGTTATTGACTTATAAATTCTTATTAGTCTTTATCCTTTGGAATAAGATTATCTCTTTTAGTTATTTCTATTATAAATTCAGAGAATTAATAGTAAAATTAGAACTCTTTATCTTTTTCTTTATAGTTATTAATCTTTTTTTAATTTTAGTATTAGAGTTTGTCCTAGCTAAAAACTTTGTGTATATTCTTTATAATAAAGTCTTTATTTTTCTTAACTTTAATATTATTACTTAAGAGAAAGTTATAGAGGATTATTAATTTTAATAATTTCTTTTAATATTTAATTATTTATTTTTTAAACTCTTATTAAAAGATATTAAGAAATTATAAACTTATAATATTCTTTTCTTTATATAATACTATAAAGTATACTATCTTAGTATTTACTTTAGTAATAATATATATTTCTAGTATAAATATAGTATAATATAGTCTCTATATATAAGATTCTACTTATATTTAGTATTTCTTTGAGATTAAGATAAGTTCTATAAGTTATTTTACTCTCTCTTAGTATTCTTTGTAATTATTAGTATAAAAAGAGGTATTTAAAGTACTATTACTAATAACTTTAATCTTATTTCTTTCTTTAGTTAATATTATTATAGCTTAAGAAGGTTATAATTAAGATTAAAATTATAATTGAGTATAAAGGTAATTAAGTTTCTTTAGTCTATTAGACTTATTCTTATACTTAAACAGTCTATTAGTTTACTTTAATAAGATAGTAATAAGGTTCTTTTATATAATAGATATAGAGAAAGAGTTATACTTTCTTAAGTAATTAAGATCTTTATAATTAAATATAAATATAATATTATTCTTAGTTAATATATAAAATCTATTTACTAAATCTTTTAAGTACTTAATAATATACCTCTTTATTTAATACCTTACTAATCTATAAGATAACAAAAATATTATCTACTTAGATTAATTAATATAAATAAATCCCAGTATTCTAAATAATATAACTAAAGTCATAATAGAGTCAACAATAGCTACTAGAGGGTTAGATAATAAATTCATTAATATCTAACTTCTTCCTATATCTAACTCCTCACAGAGGGGTTATAGTATTACTATTGTAGGTAATAGTTATATGATTAGGATAAGGGTATCGTAATCGACATTATCCACATCCTGTGGGCCCCTTTGGCCCTCCTATGAGGTCATTCCTTCAACTGACCGTTGTTCCAACACATTAAGAGCGCAATGCGACCCTTGATCTATTTTAACTGGGGTATTTCCCTAGCTTGGCGAGAAGAAATCGACAGAATTTTGGTCATTGTAGAAGAGGTCGATGAATAAATAGTGTTGAAAGCTTGTCGGCAGTTTTACATGACCAAATAATAAAAAATCGTGGGTAGAGCAATATTTCATTGAGTTAGTGTATTGCGCCTCTATTCAGGCTCGCTTGGTCGGGTAATTTGGTAAGCTAGCTGCCTGGCACTCGACTGGTGCGGGGGTTGTGATATTTGGTACGAGGTATAAATCCAGATGGAACGATTGATGAAAGGCAACAAACCACAAGACAAGATTACCGGTCCAATAGTTCATGCCATGAGTTAGCTCAAAAATGCTCTCAAAAACTACTGAAATATACGCGCACCACGGCCTGCCCATTGAGTGCGACATTTACACCGACACCGACGTCGACTACGCAGATGAGGCGCCCGTCTTTCTCTATTTTCATCCGGGAGGGCTGGTAGACTGGGGCCGGGACTGTATCGCTCCCTGGCTTGTCCAGGTATGTGCAGAGCATCATATATTATCACGGCTCACTGATGATGAGGCTGTAGGCCTGCTGGAAGAGAAAGTGGCCGCTCATCAGCGCCGACTTCAGACAGATGCCCCAAGTCGGAGAGCAGGGCCTTCTAGAAGACTCGGCAGCAGCGTATCGCTACGCCCGACAGTGGAATGTGAAGCCAGGCCAAAGCAGGCGTGTTATTGTCGGCGGCGCCAGCGGCGGTATGTATATATACATGGCTCTCGGTTTCGCAACTTGGAGTAGTCGAGCGCTGACGAAGGCAGGATTCTTTATTGCTTCGCTGATTGCGCACCACGCGCAACCGCCGCCCGTAGCATTGTTTTCCATTTGCGGAATAGCCACATTTCGGCACCCCTTCTTTAACTCGTCTACACTTCGAACGCCCGAGGTCATCCCAGACTCGGACATGGCTCCCATCATTGCTTTGCCTCTTTCTGTTGGAAAGACCCCGACTGGCAGTCCGACGTCGTTTTGTGTCGACAGGCTTCTGCCAAACGGGTCGAAAAACGCCCAATTCCAACAAGATGACGAGGAACCACGCCCAAAGCTGTATCGCGGCATCCTGTACGAGTACTACATCTACAACAACTCCTGGGTTGACCTGGTAGGCGGCATAGATCCCGGCTACGAGTGGGCCAAGCGGCCGGAAAACAAGGCGCGGGTCGACAACTGGCCGCCGACGGTCATTTTCCACGGCGACGATGATCCGGATGTCCCTCTCGGAGTGAGCCAAGTGATGCAGGAGGGGCTGGGCGAGGACAAGGTCAAAATACTCGTAGCGCCGGGAGAAAGCCATCTATTCGAGCTGATGAACTTTATCGAGGACGAGAAGCCGGGAATGGACGTTGTTCGAATGGCAATGGACTATCTGACAGGTATTGTTTCGGAGGGCCAATTGTGAGTATGGCTCATGGTTACTTTGCATTGACGCCAATGATGCAATACACAATACAGGAACTCTTTATGATACACATACACACGTCCAGTTCCGTTTACTCTTCGCCGGCAATTCCACCTATGATCCAATTGGGAGGCTTCCTGCCGCAGACGGTGTGGCTATATCGAATATTAGCACGCTTGTTCACTAGGAAAATAAAGACGGGTTCTTGGCCGGTCACCGCACTTACATGACATAGTACGGAAGAGCCTTGGGGTCCTTCAGGGCGTTGTGCATATTGTCCACCAGCGCCATAACCTCTTCATACGACCAGCCCAGAATCTGTCCAATCGGGTAGATGGCGAAGCCGTCGAGGGACTGGTGGATGAACTCCCAGTTGTAGTAGCCGATCTGCTTGAGCTTTGGGTCCCGCGCCCACCCGCCAATGGGCACCTTCCACTGGCGATGACGGATATCGATGAAGCCGGCGTCGCGCATCTTCTGCTCCATGCGGCCGTCGCGTGCGATCCTGAAGGTCCGACCGACCTTGTCACCGGCCTCCCAGAACAGGCCGCACCACTTTTGGAAGACGTGCGAGTCATCACCGGCGATGATTGGGTTCTCGCTGCGCGTCTCCAGGTCTATCTCGGTGCTCTCAACCCAGCCTCCCGGCCGCGCACGCGCAAACGCCTGGCCGTAGAGCTTGTCCCAGTCATCGATGGCGCCGTACAAATAGCGCATGTGGATGAGGTCGAAGTGGTCCGGCGGGTGGGTCCAGTCCATCTGACAGTCGTCAATCTCGAACGAGCAGTTGGACGGCATCCAGCTGGGCTGCACCGCTGAGATGTCGGTGCCTGTTACCGAGGCCGAAGGATATATGTCCGCCACATCACTGAAGAAGTGTTAGCAAGCTTCCTTCTTTACCTTGGTCATTGATGACGGACGTGGTCCAAATACCAGTGCCGCAACCTACGTCGAGGATGTGCTATCGAGTGTTAGAGAGCTTAATGGCGGGCTGCATCATCGTACCTTGGGATCCGGATCAATTGGAGACAGGAACAGCTTGTCCTCCTGCAGCATTTGTGTAATCTGATGACTTCAAAGCAGGTAAGTTGGCAGTCCATATGATTCAGTTGGGGTTGCGAGGGAATACGTACCAGATATCTAGGCCGCTGAGCTGCTTCTCGTCTGTAGGGGCCCTAACAAAGCTCAGCCTCAATTTCAATAGTCTAGGGATGGTTGAGATACCAATATTCAATGGAATTGGACTTCTGGAACGCCCGGCCATGGATTTTCCGATACTCGTGGATACTCGAAGTGATGGATGATGCAGACCCGCGAAGGCTATTATTCTTATTAGCCAAAATATACTACCCAGAACGTAGTATCATTTAAATCACCTGTCTTCGTTGGTGGATGAGCCATCCGCATCGTTGGGGTCGCCAACAATTTCAGGATCCTATGTGGCGAGCATACTAGTTAGCGAGGGCCTTTATTCAACCCTGCGCAGGACATGGAACATGGGCCTTGCAAGCGGGCCATGGAAAGAAATAATATGAATTACGGCCAAAAGACTAACAGGTTGAATCTGGTCTTGCTCTGATTGGTCCATGTTCGAATGTGTGGCGGCTATGAATAGATGGGATGGCTGAACAAAAAGCGGCAACGTTTTAAAGACAGATCCTGCCCAATTGAACTCGAGGATGGAAAAGAGATAAAGAAAACCGAACTGCTAAAAGGGACATGGGGCAGGGCCATGGTATATACAATAAGCGCAGAGAAAGAATAACGTGACCGAGGGCGGAAGCGGGCGCCGGTCCCAGTGTCCGGGACTCCCAACATACGGCTACATTTTACACTATCGATGCGTGAACCAATGCCACGTCCTGTTAGGTGCTGGGAGTAACGTCCCTGGCTTGTTTTATTTCTGTATGTGCAGGGGGGGAATGCTGCAAAGCGTCTGCAGAAGGAGCCTGCCAAGAGCTTTAGAATGCCCTCATGCCGTCACATCACCGCCACGTAAACGAGTCAAGGATTGTCAAGAAGTTCGCTCTCAACTTACGTTCAAACAAGCTACCACGTTTCCACCCGCCTGCTCCACCACTTCTCCATCTAAAAAACTCACCCATCTCCGTCCCATTTCCTCCATCCCTTACGCCAATCTCCCCGCTTTTTTCCTCCTCAGTGTGCCCAGTTCCCACAAGCTCCATCTCCCCCACCTCCGATGCCAGCTGACGACTTTTTTTTTTTTTTTAAATCTTATAACTTCTTATAATTTATTTTATACGAAGTTTTCACTAACACTTGTT
>KV875232.1:1907230-1968445 GCA_001879505.1 Calonectria pseudoreteaudii
ACGACACTGCGCCGAGGCTCGCTCTCTTAGCTAAGCAACGGGAAATAGCTCCGGCGCCCGAGAATGCCCACACACGGCTCCGCGCGCCCGCTCACTCGTTCCATGGTTTTGTGGCGATGGAGACGACAAGGAAGACCCCAAAGTCTGGGGAAGCTTCCTGAATTTTATTTTCAAGTCACCTGATGAAGTCGCCTGACGGCCATGTACCTCCAACAATGAGAACCACCTTTGTCACGTCGGCGCGTCGGAATCTGCGCAAACCCAATCTTGATTTGCATCCAGTTTAGCGGCGGCATGCACGACGTCGGATTTCCTATTCCAGTAATCACCTCAGCTGCAGCTGCTATCACCACCTGCTGGCGAGAAATGAGATGCAACTGCCAGTATTTAGTAAAAAAAAAAAAAATTATGTCAGAGGAAGCTGGAACGAGAATAAATAAATAAATAAAAATTCACATGGCGAAATTTATCAATAGTGAACATTATCTGACAGCAGATAATTACAATGTGTGAGTACCTGTTGACTGCGGAATCGCCAGCGCCACTGGTGACATCGATGGAACGAAGCTTTTTCAACAATGTCATGGCACTTCCATATTCGGCCTTCAAGGCCAGAGGCTCATCATTGACATTCTTGAGCCTTCGGTTCTAGCCGTTTGACGTGATTCATTCTGAATGCCCCTCTCCTTTGTTCCCTTTCTTCTCTTCTCTCCCTCTTTCTTTTCCATTGTCATTGTGTATTGTATAGTTCACCTTCCTTTACCCAGTGGCGGTAGCCCACACACTGCGTCCCCGAGACAGCTCATACAGTCCTTACACGCTCATTCAACCAAGACACTCCTTATTATCACGACCCACTCGATCAGAGATTCCAACTACCAGACGGTTTTCATTGTAAATTTTTCGAATAAAAAGAAGGGAGGAAAAGGAAAGGCAAAAAACACCCGAGATCAAAAAAGAAGTTCTTTTTTTTTATATGAGCCTTGAGCTCTGTTGAACAAGATTCAGCAGATATCAAGACGACTTACACGACGACAAAAAGGCATCACTTAGTAACTTGGCTCCCTTGAAAAGGTACTCTGCCCACGATGCCATCTCTATTCTCCATCTACAGCCTCACCCTCATCGTCCTCACCACCATCATCGGCTCGGCCACTGGCAGCTCCGGCAAGCGCGGCCTCTGCTACGTGCCCAACAACAAGCACCCTGCGGACAACAAGATCTGGATCCAGCCGGGCAGCCACCTGAGCTGGTACTACAACTACGGGTCGCAGCCGTCGGCCGTCTTCAGCAAGCGGCCGCAGTCCGAGTTCGAGTTCGTGCCCATGATGTGGGGGGTCAGCACCAACCCCGAGGACACTTCGTTCCTGCGCCAGGTCGAGCGCCTCATGGACGACGCCGGCGTCAACGTCACCCACGTCCTGGGCTTCCACGAGCCCAACGCCCCCGCCAGCGCCGGCGGAAGCGACATCTCCCCGCGCGACGCCGCCCGCGCCTGGGTCGCCAACTTTGAGCCCCTCGCTGCCCGCGGCGTGAAGCTGGGCCTCCCCGCCATGACGGGGGGGCCCATCGGCATGCTCTGGCTGCACCAGTTCCTCGACAACTGCTCCCTCATCCTGACCGATCAGCACGACACTATACGGAACTGCACCTGGGACTTTCTCCCCATCCACTGGTACGACAACTTTGACGGCCTCGTCGCCCACATTGACGAACGTCGCGCCGCGTAAGTTCCGGTCCACTTCTCTCCTCCTCTTGTTGTTCTTCTCTTAACTCTACAAAATCTGACTCGAGCCATCCTAGCTGGCCGAACGCCAAAATCTGGATCACCGAGTACGCCTACGCTCACCGAGGCCACACGCTTACAAGGGCATTCTTTAACAAAACCCTCGAGTACTTTGACAACAACGACCACATTGCTCGGTACACCTACTTTGGTGCGTTTCGTCCGGGAGCCTCCCAGGTCGGCACGTATGCGGCCCTCCTCAATGAGCAAGGGGGGCTGAACAAAATGGGCATGGAATATCTAAACTTGAATGTGAATATGAACAAGTCTAAAAACAGCAGCAGCAGCGGCAGCAGTGGAAGCGGAGGTAGCGGCGGTAGCGGAGAGGGTCCCCACGCCACCGTGAAGCAGACGTCGTTATTTGCCGTCGTTGCTGTATCTGTGATCTGGGTCTTGCTGTAGGCAGGCATTGTTCGGGAATCGAGCCGATGACGGTGTGTGTGTGACTACATCAAGATGGAGATGTACATTACTAGACGCCCTCTTTTTGAGGTCAAAACTATTCACTCATTTAATAGCTATTTCATTTTCTCAAATTACCGCGCACTCTAATGTCTCGTCATAAATTCAATACTAGTATTCATGGGCCAGGCACTCATTCGGGCGGCCATTGGATATCTAAGCCTTCATACCAAAGGATTAACTAAAAACAAAAAACGACCAAATCAAAACCTGGCATATCTTCATGAATCACATGCTCCATGGATCGTGAAATTTCAGCCCTTCTCTTTCATTCAACACCTTGTATTTTTCTCATATTCTCATACCACCTTGTAAGAGTTGATTTGGAGACTCGCGCACACATTTCATGCCTCGGTAGCAGCCAAGCCCTGAGGCACAAAAACGCCGCTGGTAGTAGTACTCTGCTTGCCAAACGATTCGCCAGTGTCCTTTCGCGAGAACGAGGCCCAGGTCTTGAAGCTGGAGAGCGACATGGTACGGCCGAGCTTACGACCCTCCTCGTCAGAGCCACCCTGGCCCCAGGTGCCACGCTTGATGGGCGCATCCTCGAGCAGGCGGAAGTGGCGCTTGGTGAGCTTCCAAAGCTCTATGCCAGCGACAAAGACGAAAGTGAAGCCGACAGCCAGTGCCCACTCCCAGGTGATGCCCGTGTGCTTGAAGAACTTGTGGTTAAGGAAGGGAATGTAGACGACGGGGAACACCGACAAGCCACCAATAATGACGGACCAGAAGAGGAACTTGTTGGAGTAGATGTCCTTGAAGAAGGGGAAAGTGCTGTCGTCATCAGGGTTAAGGCGGAACATGGATCGACGCAAGCTCTTGAACTCCCACGCAGAGATCAGGATCAGCCAGGTGAGTTCGGCAAATGTGGCGGCACGGGCCTTGAAGACGGGGATGCAAGCCTCAGAGTAGGACTGGTTGCACTCAGATCCGAGATTACCACCGTTGGCTCCGTAGACGATGATGCAGAAGGTAGCCATGGTGCAGGCACCCATGATGCAGCCGTACACAATCATGTCAACGATGATCTGGTTCGTGAAAACACCGCGCTTCTTGTCCTGCGGGGGCTTGCGCATGACATCCTGAGCGGCAGCCTCGCGACCGAGTCCGAAGGCAGGGAATGAGGAGGTGGCCATGTTGATCCAGATGATCTGAAGAGGGGAGACGGGGAAGACAGAGAAACCAGAGTCGTCGACAAAACCAAGACCAGCAACCAAGAGGATAACTTCACCGACGTTGGAAGTCAAAAGGTGAAGCACAAACTTTTGAATGTTGTCGAACATACGTCGGCCCTCACGGATGGCAGCAACAATCGAGTTGAATTTGTCATCAGTGAGGACAATCTTGGCAGCAGACTTGGCAACATCAGAACCGGAGCCCATGGCAATACCGACATCAGCGCGAGATAGCGAAGGAGCATCGTTGACACCATCACCGGTCTAAAAGATCAAGTTAGTAAGTAATCCTACTTTGTCATTGCTGTAGGGTAGTACGTACCATGGCCATGAAAGCTCCACGGCGGCGAAGAGCGTCAATCATGCGAGTTTTGGTATCAGGAGCGCAGCGAGCAATAACAAGCGGTAGTTCCTCAAGGGCGTCGATTTCTTCATCAGTCATCTTGTCAAAGTCTGTGGCCTTTTGAACAATAGACTGGGCGACGTGGGCAGGAAGAATACCAAGGTTCTTGGGGATGATACCGACCTCCTTAGCGATAGCCTTGGCCGTCTCCGGGTGGTCACCAGTCAACATGTGGACGCGAATTCCGGCTTGAGAGCATTCGGCAATGGAAGGCTTAGTCTCACGGCGGGGAGGATCATAGATACCGGCAAGACCAAGTAGAATCAGGCCCTTTTCAACTTCAGACCGAAGCTTTTCATCTTCATTCGCGGAAGAACCCTGCTTGATGGTGAAGCGACCGTCCCAGGGGCGGTATGCAATAGCGAGGACACGTTGACCTTGGGAAGCGAGCGTGTTCATCTGGGTGAGGACAGACTCCTTGAGATCATCGGTCATCGGCTGCTGCCCTTCACCAGTACCAACGTATGAGCAAAGATCCAGGATACGCTCGACGGCACCCTTGGTGAACACCATGCTGTTTTGAGTCTCGATAATGGAACCACTAGCGTCCTTGGGGGCGTCGTAGATGACAGACATGCGCTTGATGGAGCTATCAAAGGGGAATTCGGCAACTTGCTTCCAGCCCTGGCCCTCGAGAGTCTTCTTGCCGGAGGTGAAGCGGTGAGCAAAGACTTGAAGGGCAATTTCGGTGGGCTCTCCAGTAGTCTGCCACTTCTCTTCCTCCTCGTCGTATCGGACAGTGGCCAAGTTGCAGAGAGCAGTCGACAAAAGAAAAGCGCGGAGTTCATCCGTCATTTCACACTCAATTTCGGGCTCTGGGGCCTTGACAGGCTTGGTAGAGGGGTTGAGCTTCTCGTCGGGAACGTCAAATTTGAGGACAGCTGCAGATCGCTCACGATCATAATCACGAGGAGCTTCCTCCTTTTCGGTCTCCTGGGGATCCGCCTTGGAGTAGGTAACTCTACCCTTCGTGGGGTCGCTGGGGTTTTGGGATTCGCGGACAGTGTAGAGGTGGGACGATGGGATCCATGCCTTTCGGACAATCATGGCGCCTTCAGTGAGGGTGCCGGTCTTGTCGGAGCAAATGTTGGTGACACCACCAAGAGCCTCGAGGGCAGAGAGATCACGGACGACGACGTTGGCCTTTCGCATGACAGTAACAGCGACTACCATGGTGATGGTCAAAACACTTTTCTTGATTAGTTTTGTGGTCTTCCAATATTTTCTCTGGGGAAACTTACGCGACAAGAGACTCGGGGATGATGGCAATACCCAGCGAAGTAGCATAGATGATGACTTCGTTTCGCATATCGAAATGGTTCACAGCAAACACAACAATGGCAAGGATAACGGCGCAACCAAAAAGAACGTATGCCAGAGCAGAGAGCTTCCTTTGCAGAGGGGTACCCTCGGTGAGACCAAGGAACTTGCCAATGACATCGTAGGTACGCTTGGCCAGGCCAACCACAGGTTGGCGCTTGCCGTACTTGCGCCAGTTCATAGAGCGACCAGCCTTGCGCTGCTTCTTGGATGTGGAGGCAGCAATTTTACCGACCTCAGTAACCATACCGGTAGCAGTGACAATACCACGACCACGACCCTTTCGGACAACGGTGGTGGCATAAGCCATGTTGACGCGATCACCAATGCCAACTTCCTGCTCAGAGGTAGCAACCTTTTCGATGTCAGGAGTCATGATGTTATTCTCGGTAATCTTTTCGACAGGGATGGATTCGCCGGTAAGTTGGCCTTCCTCACAGGCAAGGTTCATGGCCTCAAACAACCGAAGATCTGCAGGGACGGTGTCACCCATCTTGAGCAGAACGATATCGCCGGGGACGACTTCTGGGCTGTAAAAATAAAAAGGTTAGCTAGTCAATTGATTGAGTAGTTGGTCAAAACACACTTGGAGATAACCTGAGTCTTTCCATCGCGGAGGACCATGGCACTAGGGGATGAGAGAGCTCGTAGAGCGTCCATGCGCTTCTCAGCGCGATACTCTTGCCAGAAACCGATGGTGACATTGAGGCCGATTACGAATGCTAGGACACCTCCTTCGATGTAGTCCTTGATACCAAAGCTGAGGGCCATGGCAAAGACAAGCACCTTGTCAATTGGTTAGCAATTGGAAATTTTCAGAGCGGGGTTGCCAGCAATACTCACAATAATCATGGCATTGAGAATTTGCTTGGTCAGGATGCTATACCACGGAATGGTACCACCAACGTCAAGCTCATTCTTGGGGTATTTTTGTTGCAATTGCGCAACCTGAACCGAAGTCAGGCCCTTGTCAATGTCTGTGCCAAGGGCCTGGGCCGTCTCCTCAACAGTGAGGAGGAACGGGTGCTTGGGGAACTCCGCCATGGCTGCGGTGTACGGTGTGTACCAGAGCCAAGGAAGGAGTTTCTTCAATTCTGGGGAGGTCCCAGTTGATTTGTACCCTTGTGATTTGGTGAAAATCCTTCAAGGGCCGAGGCAAGTAAGACGGACAGTGTGAGATGGTGTCAGTGTTGACTCAGGCGCCATTGACGTAAGGTTTGGGTGCAATTGAGGCTCGGAAGTATTCGAGCGCAACTACAAAGTACTAGATGTACAAGGTACAATGCCAGTAAGTGTAGCTTCTTTTGTTTCTTTTGTTGCCTCTGAAGATTTGCGATTGACAAGAACCTTTGTAGACTGGATGCGGGGTTGCACGATATATATACCTTGGAGGTGCGACCCGTTTACCAAACTTGCCCGTTGGGATTCTGGAGGACAAGCCCACGCCCCCCGCCACCCCCCAGGAACAGACTTTTATCATGGCGAAAGAGCCTTGAGATTCTTGGGATTCTTGGCATAGCTCCATACCGAGCGCCATAGCGAGTCAGAAGCGAGAGGTTGAAGGCTCTAACATCGCTGCTTCCCCACGCGCCCCAACGAGGGGAACCGGGGGGTGAGAGTGTGTCTTGGCCCCCGTGGTGGCGGTGGTTGGAGGTCGTAGTGGTGGAGGAGCAAGACCGCTCGGGGGACCCCGTGACGTCAAGGAAGAGTCGCCGCTTTGTCGGAGCCGTAACCGAAGGGGCAGCAGGTACCAGGCCGTGCCGGCTTCGGCTGCGGTGGCGTCACTTTACAAGGGAACAAGGTGCTGGGCCGGGTTCGGTGTGTGCGCGAGCGCGTTGCGAGATGTCGACGTCGAGGGCCTCGTTGTGGCGTGCAAGCCTCCGTGGTGGTGTGCCATGCGGGGTGCGCTCTGGGCGCTTGGCGCTTGGCGCCTTGGGCAAACTAGGTGCGAACCCAAGCAGCATGTGGATGCAGTGCCGGGGCAAGCGAGCCAAGCACAGATTGTGAGGTCATTGGTGTATCACGGGAGTGGCCTGGGGACAGCGTGCTGATGCTGTGATTATGCAACTCGTTTGAGCTTCCCTGTCAGTCTGCCCGTCTCATCACGGCAGTTACCCTTGATCACTGGGTATGATTGGTATCAATACCACCTTGCAAGGAACCGGCCCGGCCATCTATACGTTGCTGTGGATGTGTATCCCGGCATCGTTGACGTTGTTGGTGGGTTTTTGGATATGAATTTTAATGACGTCCCCATCTGACTTTTTTTTTCTTCTCGGCAATACAGCTTGCCATCGCGATAACCTGCAGTATTACCCAAAACTATGCAATAGTCCCAGGAAACTACCAAACCAAACCACTAAAAACTAGCGGGGTTAGATTGGGAGAAGATGTATTAGACTCTGCGGGAACACGGTTGATCTTCTCAACAAACCATCTCACCGAGAGTCAAAATAGATCAAGGTTCGGATGACAGAACCCACACGAGGCACAAGCAGCAGCTGCATATTGCTTGATTCCCTTTCTTAAGGCGCCATGACTGGTTAGATGACTCGATTGAGCATGTCCCTTCGGACGTCAGCGACTAGGGCGCGGCCAACTCTGTCCAACTTTTCGCAGAGACAAGGGCAACTTGCAACCGTGCCTCTCTAGGCCTGGGAGTCGGTCGCTTGGCGCTTGCTTGGCGCGTCTCTTGGCAGGCGCGCGGCCCAATAGCGGCCGGGGTTGGCCACCCCCCCTCCGTCGCGACCGCAAGCGGAATTCCACTTGTAGAGGAAACAAGCAATGACCTCCTCCTCCTCGGCATAGAAGACGGTGGAACCTGCTCACGGGAAGGGAAACCACCCACGTTTGCCGCCTGCTGCGCACCTGCACAGAGAAAAACGCCATCCCTTGGCACATTCTTGGCGGGCCTTGGCGTTCGGGGAGGTGCGAACTTTTCGCATTTGCACCGCACTCGAACGATTTGGGGCCGCTTGGCGCCGACGACCACTGGCCCTGCGCAAAGATTTCTGGGCTTGGCGCTACTTGGTAAGCTTATCTCGCCCGAGCAGGGCCCAATCAAGCTGCTTAATCGAACACTGAAAGAAATGCACGGCCCAATCATGGGAGGCACCGGGTCTCTGTGGAGTGGGCATTGCATCTCCGGCCTTCTTGGCTGCGTGTCATGGAGTTCGTGTAAATCAAACAGGGAAGAGAGAAGAGTGATAGGAATAAATTCCCGGGAACTCATTAGCTAAGACTTGTTTTACCTAATTTTCTTTTTTCCGTTTTTGCCAGGCTGCGCACCACAAGGCTTGGCTTTGACCATGAGTCGAATGCGCAACCGTCCGGCGCCGTGCTCCGTATGCTACGGTCCCTCATGAGCCGGCCGCGTGATGTGCTCCGCCCTCTCCTTTTTCATGCCTATTCCGTTTCCCGTTTCCCGTGCCCGTCACCGCCTCCACCCCGTCTTCCACACTCGGACTCTCCGTTATCCATCGTCGCCTCCCCCCCTCTTCCTACTCCGGGCAAGACAAGGATGCTCCGCCTTCACGCCCCCCCCTCCGCTCACCGCGCTCCGCCAACCGTCATGAGTCACGTGCTCCGCCGCGGAATCCAGAGGCCCCACCTCTCGCCCCGCCCCGCTCTTGGCCTTCACCGGGGTTGGCCTTCGGGGGTCCGATATCCGCCGGCCTGTGCCAGTTAGAGACGCTCCCCCAAGCCATCGCTGACCGTACGAGAGTGGCACAGATACATTTTAGAGTGATCCCTGCAGCTCCTCGTGCTTAAGTGTAGGCAGTAGCCACTAGGAGCCCAAGTTCGATCCGTCTTCTCGAAAAGTGTTGAGGCTAAACACCCTCCCGTTGGCATATCACACACATCACATGCTCTCGCTTTGGTGCCTGCGCATTCAGCCGTTACCCTTTGGAGCCTCCTACATACGAGATCAACCGGGGTCATCGAATAATAAGCTTTTTTTTTTCATCTTGTCAATTCGACAAGTCTTATCATCTCTTCTCGGGTTGCATTCACCACTTCCTTACATGCCCCCCCACATGAAGCAGAAAAGAAGCCCCCCCCCCCCCCTTCCTTGTATTCAGTCACATCCTGAGCGTCTGAACAAGAAGGTTGACCCATAATTCTGTGTTGTGATTGCGTAACTCGGGTTTCTTCGGGTTTCTGTCTCCTCTCTTTACAAAACAGCCAGTCAAAGACCCTTGTACCGTAATTTAACTACCGACCTACTGCGTGGCTGGTCTTCTTTTCCCCGTACCCCGCGTGCCCACCCAACCCAATACCGTACGTAGTCAGTGCCTTACGGAGCACCCTGGTTAAATTTAGGTGTCGACTAAGCATCCTGTGCGTCCTCTAGCGGTGGGATTCTTAAATGTCCGCGAAAGCGAGATCGATCCCCCTACCGACGTTCTCAATTGGCCACCGGCAATCTTCCCCTAGTGGGCGAGGCCAGCCGCATCCCAAGCGCAATTTCGTCATCACTTGTGTCCGACTTTTGCACACATCTGCCATCTTAGGTTACGTAGCTGCAGATCTAGGAGGGGGGCAACGTGTTGGTTGATTGGGCTCGCAACCTTGGAATTGACGTTGCCAATGTAACCCTTGTTCAACCGCTGTTGTTCCTTTGCAACAAAGTCTACTGTGTTGTGCTCTTGCAGCTAATCTGCCGTAAGCCAAGGTGCGGAGTACCAGTGTCTGGTCTCGAGACCGGATGAGACACACCAAGCCATCCCGCAGGATCGGCGCCCAACTCGTCTCACAATGAGAGACCTCATGAATAGTGACACACCCGCCTCGCACAAATTGCACATCCGAGATTCCACGTTGCATACGAATCCACTCACTCGATACCCAATATCGCCAGTGCTGCTCTTGTCGAAATTTACCTAGGCATTATTATAATTCACAAGTGGTGCCCGCCCCACTATAGTGGCTTCGGTAGTGTTCCCGGCTGCGCAGGGTCAATTTTTGCCATGCGTCTAGCATGAATGGACCAACTGAGTGGGAATCGCTGCCTCGCGCGAACGGGCTGGTGAACGCATCGTGGGTTTGCGTCAGATTGTGCTAGGTGCTACCAGGAAATGATTTTCTTAGAATTCCGACCTCTCGTTATCACTGGGGGGCGATTAGCCTGCTCTAGATCATCGCGAGCCAACATAGCGAGGGCACAGGTCCTCAAAAATAGCATCCTTGCGCGCACATGGCCACTGATTGGTGATTCGTATGCAGGTGGAGGTCCTCTTCCGACTCATGTGTAAGACGTAACCTAAAGATGCTTTTCACAAAGCTAATGCAGGCCAAGACAACCGTGGAAGCAACCTCGTTCAGGAGGACTGATTCCCCGGAGTCTACCGCATGTCGCAGGCTCCCGCTGCCGTTTTCAGATGGCAGCTAAGACAGAGAAAAGCAATTATGATCCGACATTTATTAAATCTTTGATAACGGTTTCCAGCCAACCCCGTAAACTCCCGGAGGCTGAAAAGCAACCACTAATGAGGGCTTCTGTTACTTGGGTATGCAGCCACAAGAACAAGCGTTTCTTGGCTCTCTGATATTATCCGGTATCAAGGTCTGTGCGAACCCATTGGATGGATAACGCAGAGCTAAACCCATCACTGCGCACAACGCTAGACTCCTACACCGATCCAGGCGCCACTGCATGCACATTGTTACCAGGCCAATGGCAATTTCATTTACGTCTCACTTGTGACTGCAAAGAATTGCCGAATTTCCGAAGCCTCTTCTTTAATAATACCCAGGGTCCCTTTTCTCAGTCACGCAGGTGGGGTGGTTCAGCTTCGACTGCCTCAACACAAATCCAGCCAGTACCATACGGCATATAGGAGCCTGACCAGCCATCTGAAACTTACTTGCCACGTGGGCAAACTCAACAAGTAGATGATTAGTTTCCGAAAAGTTACAGCAACCGAGATGCAGGAGATTGATGCTTTCCAAGTTAAGCGGCAGCATGCAGACTGTCAGCTGACCATGCGGTAACCGCCAGCTAGTTGCCTGCGATATCGGGGATGGAGTTTGAATTTTGGAAACTCACGGAATACTGGGCGGACCGTGCCAGTGGTTTCTGTGTTGGTGAGCACTGATCGTATCTTACGGTCGAATACCCGAGGAAGATTACCAATGGACAATTCTAAGCCTCTGGTTCTATCACCGGCTTCCCTATCAGATCTTGAAGACAAAGAAAATAAACATCCTTGTAAACTTACTTGAAATCGTAAAAAGAACAATATAATGACCCCAGACCATCTTGTTATTTTTTTGGTGAAAGCGGACGTACTCTATGTAATGTGGGTTTCTGATCACCAGGACCTGGGCCTACCCTAGAGAGCGCAACGCCAGTCGTCACAAGAAGCCATCCGAAGAAAAGGCCTGTGTCCTCCGTGACCCCAGATTGAGTAAGCACTCCTCCCATGCTACGAACCAAAAAATGAAACCACCATACCACCCGACATTAGCATAATAACTCTTATCTAATCTTGGTGAAGAATATATAATGAAAGCCCCCAGATTTAATATATATTTATTTATATACCATGGTCCTTTGCACTTAATGCGGACCATTCTATGTGGTTCTAGATCTAGTAATTCCAATTGCTAACTGTAGCTGCACATCATTGACGTCAACTCCCTCGCTCTCATATCTAGACATTAAAACGCCCCTGTTAGTGCACTAATAAAAAGACAGGAGGGACCTCTGCTTGAGCAATCGATCCAACTTATATCTGGTGCTTGAATCGTCGACCTCTGTTGAGTTCCGCCTCAATTTGCCCATCAGTCAGTGTCAAGCCATCTGGTCCCTTATGCTTGGAGCTTTCCTTGAGATGAGCTCGCAAGGCTGCGCGGTCCCTGTAACTTGATGACCTTGGACAAATTCTGCAGCAGTAGTCCACGTCTACCGCGAAGGTTTCCCAACGCTCCGTTGCCGCTCGCTCATGTCGGATTCGCACAGCTTCCTGGGCAATCTCGTTGATGTAGCCTCTCACCTCCTCGAGATCTAGATAAGTGTCCGTTCGCTCCTTGATAAACTGCAGAGTGGATGCTCCTGTGTTTGGAGGCTGCCAGTCGTCTAGAGATAGCGTGTGGAGGTCTTGGTTGACGTTGAGCCTGAAAGCACGGTCTAGTCCAATGGCCGTGCAGTGGGATCGCCACCCGTTTGTTCCATTTTCTCCTTCGCAGTCACTCACCGTCTCTTTCCAATGACGGCCAATCTCAATGTACTTCTTGAGCCACTGCTTCCGTCTTACATTGTCGGATGCTGCTGCCCTGTTGAGTGCGATGGTGATGGGTGTTCTGCTTCTCTCTTGGCTGGACTTGAGCCCGGTCCCAATACTGACAAAAAGTGCTGGGACCGTATTGTGAAGCTCATGGATTTCTCTCAGGGTGAGCAGTGAAGGATTGTTTGCGACCATGCCTCCATCCAAAAACTTCCTATCACCAATCTTGATGGATTCAAACCACCGCGGAGCCGCAGTCGTTGCTCGAGCAACCTCCCAAATTTTGGTCGTGTGTGCAGGACAAGGATTTGGTGGATTCCATCTATTGGAATCTCTCGCTTCGGGGTTGTAATTGTTGTCGTATGTTCTCCAAAGATATGGGCGCGACACGCCACCTTCTTTGTGAATGCCCCACGAAACAGTCAAGCTGAATAGGTTTCGTTAGCCGCGATAATGTTTGGAAAGGACAAGAAAAATCACTCACGTTCGAGTTCTATCCTCTCGATATTTGAACGCCTCGTTGTTCGCTTCGTGGGGTAAGGAATCGGTTCGATCTCGTTGGAGGCTCTTGTAGATGGCCATCTGGAATGCTTCGCGCGTTTTGCGGCATGAGAACTTTGCCCTCGGGTACCATAGTATGGATCTCTCATGAAACCATCTTGGCTTCCCGAAAACTGCATTTCCAAATTCCACGTATTGGTCGAGAACATCATCTACCGTCATGCGAAGTCTCCCGAGCATGATGGCAGATAGCCTATCGATTATTGTTAGGTCAAAGTTGAACCGCATCATTTGATTAGCGCTTACCCTCCGGTAGATGTTCCTGCTACGTAGTCAAAGTAATGACAGGGAAGAAAGTCGTCGACACGATCGGCCCGGTTGTTGTCGTTGTGTCGGTGTCCATTTCCCATCCATAGATAGGAGCTACTACTGGTATGTGTAGGCCGCTCTAGCTCTCGAATTCGCATCATTATCCGCTTCAAAATTAGGAGACTGGAGTAACCGCGAATTCCTCCTCCATCTAGGTGAACGAGTCAGCACATTTTTTTCGAAGGCAGGCCAAGGGATGCCAAGCGGCAGCGAACCCAACGTGAGAACGACTTTCCGAGACCAGGGCCCTTCTTCGTTCGAGACATAGGCATGTCCGCCAAGTGGGATTGGGATTTGATCAAACTCGGCTGCGGGTTCGGGTTCTTCAAGGCTTGATCCTGCGTCATGGGTGCCTTGCGGGTCCGAGGGAGTCGCCATAATGAACCAACCGCACCGTGACGCTTTGAACTCTGGCCAAAGATGCTCCGTGGGGAGAGGGGTGGTATTTTGCAACCTTTGCAAGAATTATTGAGATAAAGCCATATATATGAAGTTTTAGTTGGAAATTACACCGAAAATTGATCCAGTTGGAGAGGGAAGAGGGACGGTCACGTCTTATGACTGGAGGCTGTGTCGACGTGCGCACAGCGTACTACTGCAGAACATGCGAGAGGCAACCGAACTACTAAATTTTCAGTATACAACGCCCCTTTTCTTGGCATTTACTCTCATCCATTGGTCATATTTCCTTGGATCGGTTGAAAAACAGTGTGGCCGTCTGGCCATGTCTGCGAGGTGGTTTGTTGTGGCAAAGGCCAGATTGCAACAAACCTATCTGAATAGCGATAATATTTCATTCAAAATAATTCATGTTTTATTTAAGATGATATTCATTTCAAGCCCTAAGTATGATAGCCAGAGCGGATGTATGGCAAGGTCTCTCCACGGTCCCTGTTGCCCTGTTGCGGATTTGAATACAACCACCCACTGTGAGTCTCCGTTGTTAGGTCATCGACTAAACAGTGGATCATGTAATTTAAATGCTGACAGATTTCAAAATCTTCATCAACTTCAATCGGATGCCTTGCCAATCACTTGATACATATGAGTTCAACACGCACTGCCTCCGAACAGGCCCTGGAACATGCCGCATCTTCGAAGCGGGCTGATGGAAAACCAGTCATGTGTACATATTAGCCGCTCAGTTTGCTGCATGCATCAAATAGTTTGCGGCATTTTATTCATCCAACCAAATTCGCTTGAGAAGTGCAAAAGATGCGCCACTCAGCCTCGTCTTCCGGGCAGCGACGGGCTTCCACGACGCACAACTGTTTCACCACAGCCCTTCTGCGCAGAAATCGACTAAAGGAGGATTTCTGAAATGAACAGGGTAAATATATTGGAATTTAATAATAAATTTCTATGAAAATGGACGAACGTGAAACCCTCCGCCCATGATTTACCGAGAACCATGTTGACCTCAGATAAGCAAAGAAAGCAGTGATGACCGAACCCTCCGTGCATAATTTTACGTGTTGACCACGTAGAGCTCCGAGCGCCCTGCAAGAAACCTATGAAAATTGTAGCGGATGCCCAGACTCCTAAAATTGACCTTCGCGATAAATTCGCCCCCTTTCGCCCCTTCCTTGGTCCCTGGCCGGGGCAAACAGACGCGAACGGTGTTCTTCCAGCGCGGGATTTCCACCTTTTCGTAGTGCTTGTCTAATGATTTTCAACTTGTCAGTATACTGCTCCGAGGCTTGGGGGGACGCTGGAAAACGGTCACCTTTTACCTTGCTCATCTCAAGAGATCGGAGTTCGTCGGACTTCATGTCGAGAACAGCCACAGTGTAGCTGCGATGCACGCGCTCGGACATGGCCGAGATAAATCTGATTGGCTTGAAAAGTTTCTCTGAGATTTTGCTTCCAATAGCCATCATACCACAGTGTTGATTAGAAACCGGTCAAGGGAGGAAACAAAGCCGGTCGATGAGCGGGGGAGCTCTCTACAAATGGACTTGGCTCACCGATCGAAGACCATTTCCCCTCGTCATCAAATGAGCGGTGGCAATTGGTGCAACCCGGATATTTCCCACACACCCATAATCCTCAGCCTGTTATTCCTTGGCATTTGTCATTTGCGTAGACGACACCGCCACTGACTTCTGGACCCCATTGTGAGCTGACACGGCATCCTTCTTGTGGAACACCTAAATGCCTTGGGTCCTATCATGGCATCTCACGAGGCATATTTTCTCGAAGGGTGGTATCCGGCTGGCGCCACGTCCAGCCGAGGCCGAATGATATGCAGCAAGCCCCCTTGAAAATGGGCTGTGAGCCTATGATCAGACGCACTGTTCCGCATGCTGTCCCGCACTTAGTTCCTCCCTTTCCACCTCTTGGTTAGACAAGTATCGGTGAAAATGACTAGCCAAGAGCCTAGCCACAAGACAGCCGGATCATTCGTGCTGGGCAGAAAGCCTTCGTGGTGTGCCTCGTGAAGATTGTCTCACCTCTTGGTCTAACCAAGCCATCGGGTGATTCATGAAAATGGCTTTTCACTTCAGGTTGGGCACTTCTATCAGACCCACTGAGGAAAAGCGTGGTCCGCGGTTTTGCACGGACACTGAGTGAATGGGGCCTTCAGCCTGATACACAAAGCAGGCTGTGAATCACGAGAACAATGGAAATGTGGCATTTCAAAGATTATCTTTTTATGTTTTTCAACATTAACAACGCTGGTTACGCGGATAGTGGAGGGAGTGAAAGTCCAAATGACGCTGATGGACGTGTCCCTTGCTAAGATACAACCCTCTTGAGTTTCCAAAAAGCTGAGATTTCCTTGTGTTTTCTCACCCCTGCCAATTCGCATGACGAGCTACTTGAAGCTACTTTGAGAATTTTATGGGGCTTTTGCTGTAGTATAAGAACGTGCATCGGCCAGGCCCAGCACCGCTAGCATATCGTTGATCTGACACGATTCAGGTATGAGTCCGGCCGTGGAACCCTGGCATTTAGTGAAATATTGTCAATAGAATATATAGTCAACAGTTTTGAGTAGTTCAAACAATTGAGAGTTGCATATGAGAGATAGCTAGTGAGTTTGACATATGGCACTTTTGAAGCCCACATCAATGAGTCAGTCAGCTTACCCCCAGAACCTGGAACCTCAATCAATAGTGGCTTCGGAAATTAGCACATACGACAACAAACTCACTCTCTTGTCCGACGGCACAGCCAGAGATGGATGAAATCACATCCGACCGCAACACCTTAAACCTAGAACAAACGCTTCGTAAGTTCGGAATGCGGGGTGCATCGGGGTAATTTCTACTCTTGGTCGTAGCTTTTTATTACAAGCGTTTCATTGGAGAGCCCGCCTCCATCTATCTTAACCCCAGTCATCTCCCCGCACATAATTGCGCGTCAATCTAACTGGGATTCTTAAAAACATATCTACTTTGGTGTGTCAGAGGGGGGGCGCATCATGGTCATGTGAGGCTACGTGAGAATAACGTTGCATTCCTAACTGCCGGTTATCTACTCCGGCTACATCCATGACGGAAACAAGCATCTCTGATTGGGAACTGCCCCTCATTTATATCGATGGATGATGGAATAGCTCGACACCAACAACCAGATTTGGGCATGAACCCGGCTCTGTTGCTTTACCTTTGCTGTCAATGATTCTTGGCAAAGCTTGGCATCACAATTTTCGCATTCGGATTGATGGAGAGCCGAGCTCCTGATAATTAAAAAAAAAAAACAGCGGAATGGAACATCTTAATATTGACCAATGATGTGATTTCCGCTTCCTCACGACGGACGCGACCGAGGATTTTTCGGATTAATGGGGGCCAATGAAGGATTTAACCCCGCCCCTACCACGTAGGCATGTACTTAATGCATCCTGTGTGAAGGAAGTCCTTGTCTTGACCAGGGAGGCCGAGGTGTCACAACTTTCCCCAGAAGACAAACAACACATAAATAGATGGAGGCCCCTTCCTTTACGCCCCCTTTCTCCTGAAATACGCTGTAGCGCGAATGCTGTAATCCCCCCTCCCTGTGTACTAGCGACGCTTACAAATATTGACCATGGACGAAAATCTTGACGAGGCCGCCATCCACGACATTGAGGAGGAGCTTCACACCAAGATTTACCCTGGGACAGAGATTATGCGAGATGTTGGAAGTCACCATTTCGTCAAGGCCGGCGATGCAGTTGGCGAAGCCCGGGTGCTAGTCCCGCAGCCCTCCAACGACCCTCACGATCCGCTCAACTGGAACAGCACATGGAAGGCAATTACCATCTTCTGCAGCGGGCTTTTGTCATTTAGCTTGAATCTAGGCCCCCTTGCCAATGCACCATTATTCGGTTCGTAATCAGCCGGGATTGTTGCTGTTGTTGTTGATGCCGGCTAACCGAAAGCAGAAGCTTACATGAATGAATGGGGATGTACACTTGCGGAGGCGATCCAGTTTACTGGTACGATAATGAACCTCATAGAAGAAGAAAAAAAGTGTCGCTGCTAACTCTGACTTAGGAATTGCTATTCTCGTGCTTGGATTTAGCAATTTCATTTGGGTTCCCATGTCCACTTGCTTCGGCCGCAGACCGGTCATGATCCTGAGCACCCTCATCTGCGCAATCTCATCAATTTGGAGGGCCGTGGCAACAAGCTATGGATCATTCATGGGAGCTTCAGTGTCAGTAAAAACCAAATACTTTTTTTTTACCAAATCCCAATAATTAACATTATCAGGTTGAATGGCATTGGTGCTGGGCCGTGTGAAACGGTTATGCCCCAGATCATCGCCGACACGATATTCCTCCACGACCGGGGCAAATATCAAACTCTCTACTTCACGGCCTACTTTAGCTCTTTGATGGTAAGAAAAGAAATCTACAAACACACACTCTCATGTCTATTTCTGCTCACAGCCCACCTTCAGATCGGCCCAATCATTTCTGGATCCATGGCGGAGCACCACGGTTGGAGAAGCTTCTGGTGGTTCAACACGGCGTTGCTCTTCGTCACCTTTGCCGTCAACGCTCTGCTCTTTCCTGAAACCAGATACAAGAGGGAGATGCCCTCTGAGCCGCAGCAGCAGAATCTGGAGACCAGCAAGGAGATTGAAAAGGTGGACAGCAATGAGGGAGCCGCGAGCATCCAGGAAGTCGAGGCTGAGACGGCCGCACCCACGACATTCAACTTGACAGGCGAGCACGCGTGGCTCTCGCGAGGCAAACCGTCAAAGAAGCAGTTCGTGCCTTGGGGCCAATACCAGGGTGACATTCTCCGCGAGCTCTGGCTTCCGTGGTACCTCCACCTGTACCCCATTGTTGAATTCTCGTCGTTTGTCGTCTCCTTCTCCGCGTGCGGCTTCCTTCTCGCCAACCTCACGCAGCAGCAGGCCCTCTCGCCAGCACCTTTCAACTTTAGTACCCAGTCCGTCGGCTTCACCAACTTCGCCATCCTGGGCGGCGGCTTGATCGGGCTCTTCACCTCGGGCCCGCTGTCGGACTGGGTCGCCGATTACCTGACCAAGAAGAACAATGGTGTTCGCGAGCCCGAGATGAGGCTCATCACCATGGTTCCATACGTATTCATCCTGATACTCGGAGGCGTGGTGGTTGCCATAGGATACGACCACCACTGGCCGTGGGAAGTAATCGTTGTGATTGGATACACTTGCTTGGGTATTCAAGTCACCAGTCTGCCCAGCATTGCCTCGACATACGCCATCGACAGCTACAAGCCCATAACAGGCTCCATGTTTGTCACCATTACCATGTAAGCCTAAAAATTCCCTTACCAAGCGTAGCCAAATTAACACGCCGCAGTAACAAGAATGTGTGGGGATATGGGGTCAGTAAATACATCACTCCTTGGGCAGAGAAGAATGGTTTCATCCCCCCAATTCTCACTACGATGGCGCTCATTGTATTCTTTTGTTGTTTTGGCATTCTATTTTGGTATCATGGAAAATATTTCCGTGGCTTGACCAAGAACTCTTTTGTGCACAAGCTGTAAATTAGAAATACAACCCCCCCAAGCTCAGTAGTGTGTCGAGAGAATATTACCCAAGGTAATTTACAGGTTCTATTCAATGAAGAATGCTACGTGAAATATTCCACCAACCCAGCATATAGACCTGTATTGACTCTATGCAACGTTACTCGAGTACAGAAGCCACTTTGTTGCAATCGTAAAGCCCAGCAGCGAATACAGCTGGCTGCGCTCCGTTCTTGTCTCAACGCCCCCCCCTCTCCCCCCTCGTTGCTAACTGCGATCTCAGGAGAGAAACGCTAATCTACGAATTCCTATTACATCATAAATATTAGGCCAACTATTGCATTGTAACCATTAACATATAGGGGCAAGATCGCAGACTTGCAGACACGAAGCTGAGGATCGCCTCACAACACACATTGCCTTGCTTGGACTGACATCACAAGTCTCACCCCCCGCCCCCTCATACCAATAAAATAATTATAAGGCATCAATAATTTTATCATCTTGCAGTATTTATTCCGCATTTGAATCAAGCACTGACTCCCGATTGCGCCTCACGATGCGCGCTATCGATGCAAAAGAAAGCGCTGCATCACAACAAAGCGCAGCCCCGCGATAACACTGAGCGCGCTGCTGGTGCCACGTTACTCTCCCAAGCCCAACTTCAGATCATGTGCAAATATGAATCATCGCATCGTCATGCAGCACAAAAGAACCCTCCCCGCCGAGTCTGACATGAGGACGAACACCGCTGCGGGTTTCTCACCGTAAGCCCTCTCTCTTCCAGCATCAGATCACCTCAGCTCATCCGTCCAACCAACAACAACGCCAAGCAGCCCCAGCCCAACGCAAACGTCTCACTCCAACAACTTCTAGAAGAACCCCTTCCCACCCCCTCGGTCCCCGTCACACGCACGGTGAGAGTGAACATAGAAACCCATCCATCATCCACTCTGGTCTCGTGGGGGAACCCGACATTCATTTAGGCACCAGGATTCTTCAACGAGGGGTCATCTAAAACACGAGTGGCGCAGGAGGGTTTCGTGCCGTGGTCAAAGGTGAAACAGAGATGAGGGTGAAGGCCCGGCTAAGCCCATGACGGCCTCACATCTTCCCATGGTACTGGGTGCTTTGTTTAGGCATGGTGAACCTTACATCATATGCATCGCTGTCGTGGATGGACCAGACATAGCCACCACGTCCGTGGCACCGGGTCTGGAACGCAAAGCGTTGTCTACATTCCCATCACGTTCACATCCAAGACACATTTATTTGCTCGAACGCAGTTTATTGAGAGATTATTATTACCGCCTATCGTGTTGTCCACTAGATCCTTCATTCCATCACGATCGTGTATGCAGCCCAAGTCCGTTCCAGACTCCGTTCCCACCAATCCCCCCCGTCTGATTTTCCCTAAAGCGATGGAAGCAGACCTTGGAAAATAGCCATAAGAATGCACTTGAAGGGTATAATGCCTATTGATAAAAACAAAACGACAAGACAAAACAAATCATCAAAAGAAGATAAGAAAGTGACAAGCGTATAATTCCTTAGTGGCATAACACTTGCATGCCGTCCGTGTCTTGATAAGACCCCCCCGGTCCGACGTCCATTCATACCCATACGTATCCCAGCCGCCGCTTTACCCGCCCACCCGATCTATCCTCATTGTTGACCCATAACCAAGTAACCCATCTATGATTTAGCCCTAATAGGCAGACCGACAATAGTGGAGAGAAGACAAAGAGAAAAGGGATTGTAGAAGACAAGACGAAATCTATGATAACAAGATCCAGCGTCCCGAAAGCAAGAAAAGACAAATAAACACACACAGAAAAAAAAAGCATGCAAATAACACACCCTCTACAAGTCCGGTAGAGGAATGACAACAGAATGACGGTTGGGAGAGATGCGTCCCAAGGTGACCAATGTAACGCGCCCGATAGTGCTGTACAAGCTGTCGGCGAAGAGAGGCCAGGGCACCGACGCCGCCTCAGCGCGGATCTACCCGCCCACTGCCAGGTTTGGGGGCCTTCTCACATTGATCTCTCATCGCCTAGCTGAGGAGTTGATCGCCGACAAGGTTTGCAAGCTCGGGGCGGTAGTGTCAGGAGAGCGGGAGAAAGTGGAACTACCGAGACCCCATGACAACCCCCCCGGGGAAGCTAAAAAGGCAGAGCGGTACCAAAAACAGGGCGATATTGGTAGATCGTATCCAATTTGAGACTGAGAAAGCAGGAATCCTTGGAATTGTGCTCGCCGACGGGCGCGTACCTCACACCTTTCTCGCCGAGGGACGGCTAACACCGCCACGGATGCACACCAGATGGCGCAATCGTTGAGCAAGATGGGTGAGGCTCACGGCGTGGTTGCGAGGCCAGAGGGTGTTGCGGCGACTTTAGAGGTGCACCGGGCCGGTTGCTAATTGGCGTGCGCCACAGCACCTGACACGCCCCCGCGACCCTCCATCAGGCGTTCACGAGGCTGTCCAATGCGAACACTCAGATAGGTGACTCAACAGCCCCGCGGCCTAAACACGAGGCAAAGAGCAACCTGTGAGTGGTCATCCGCCAGGCATGCCTGGTCGTCGCGGCACGCCTCATGCTCTGGGCCCGCTCTCACTGTACGCCCCGGTGTTGTAAACAGGCTGTCCAGCCTGCGCCGCCAGGCTGGGGTAGCTTTCTGGGTACGTTGAGGGTGCGGTATCCCATCGCGGAGGGGTTGCAGTAGTCTGATGATGACTTAGGGGAGTGTGCAGACCGGACGAGCCGTATCCCCCTGCTGTTGCCGTCCTCGTATCGTACGTGCTGACTGCCGGGAGCGGCGTCGTGGTGATGCGCAGAGGCGGCTGTGATTGCGACGGGCTAGGGTTTCTGAGGCTAGGGCTAAGAGTGCGCGAAGCCGCCGTCGAGTAGCCCGGCGCGGCTGCTGTGTACGGCGTCCAGCTCGGCTGGGATCCAGAGAGAGATCGGGGAGACGGGATGGTTTCGTGGTGAGAGGGGAGGGCGTACTGGGTGTGAGGATCGGACTGGCCGGAGGTGATGGCTTGGCCAGGGGGCGTAGGGAGAGGCGCGTAGGGACCGCTTCCCGGTGTGATCATGTTGGCGGGAGGCAAAGTGCTGCTGGGGCTGGCACTGTACTTGCCGATAATCTTCTTCAGGGCTGGCTCGAGGATCTTCCAGGGGAAGACCTTGACATCCTTCTCGATGTTGCGGGGCTTAGGGTTGGGGAATGCCATGATGATCTTGAAAAACTCTTCACTCTCGGGCTTGGCCTTGGACACGGTCATGGGGTGGAATCCTTCAAGGTTGCGGCGGATTCTGTTCTTCTCCTCCACGCTGAATCGGTTAGGTGCGGCCACCAGCTGCTCCAGGAGGTGGATGGTGTCGACGGAAGTGACATAGCACTCGCTTCTCTCGGCCCACCAGATGCACGAGATGCAGATACTGTTGGGAGGTCGCTCGTTGACAGAAACCGGCTGGAAGCTGGCTGTCAGCGTCGACCCGCGCTGCGTCTTCTGGAAGCGGACAATGCGTCGGCGGTTTTCCCACTCTTCCTGGGACCAGTTCTCCGCCATCGAATCGAGCTTGCCCTGGATCTTCAGGACAGCCTTGTTTGAATAGAGTGACACGGGGTGATAGTTGCCACCGTTGCTGTTGTTAATGGTGCTAGTGCGGATGAGCTGCGGAGTCCCGTTGGATGAGGAGGGCATCGGGAGTGGCGTCAAGCTTGGTCGCCCCGGCATGGATCCGTCCAAGGTCGCAGGACTCCTCCCAGTGCTCCCCAACGTGCTTGGATACCCGCTCCATCCGGCCGACCGCCTATAGTGAGGGTCCGCGAAACTGGTGCTTCTGTATGTGCTAATCATTTCGTTATTTCCCTGGAAAGCGTTTGGATATTGGGCCTGCGGCTGGGCAGGGTACTCGTAACTATTTGTAGGAGCCTCAGAAGCCAGTTGAGGCTCGATTTTAGGTGAGGCACTCGGCTGATCAACCGCAGGGGCAGGTGCCCCGTCCTCCTGCTTGGGTATTTTGGCGGTCCTCGTGATGTCATCCCCAGACCCTTCGAGGTAATGGAAATTTCCAACCATGGTCCGCGACATCTCTTCTCCCGAGGGCACTTCGACGAGAAGTGACATGGGCACGCTGCTCCCAGAGCAGCCCGTGACCACGAACTGAGGCGCATCTGCGCTGCATGTGTAGGTATAACCAGAGCTGTCGTGCATGTCCCTGGTCACCTCTGCTGGGCACTTCTCAGACCCAAATAATAGTGAAAAAAATGGCAAGTGTGACGAGAGCGCGAACAGGTCATACTGCGATGAGATCTTCACGAATACCTTTGTGGAGAAGACGCCTGACGTAGGCTGGAATGACAGAACAGTCGGCCCCGTGGGCATGTATTGGGCGACTGCGGCATTGTTGTTGGAGGCGAACGACTGCTGGTTCAGCTGCGCAAACTTATCCGTCTGCTGCGCAGGGAATGACTGGGCAGGATACGGCTCGTATCCGGCGTCTTGATACCGCGTCGAGTCGTAGGCGCCTGTGGCTTCGTCTCTGGTCAGCTGTTGTTGGTTCTTTTCGCACGTCGCACCGCTCAAGTCACCGTCGTCGCCAACGACCGGCCACGATGATTGCGGGCTCGCTTCGCTCGTGGCCGGCTCGCCAGAATCGCACTCACCAGGCATGGAGGGCAACTGGGCCTTGCTGTAGGCGGCCATTTCTAAAAACCTAGGAGGGGAGTCCCCCTTTGGGTCTCCCCCGTTAGCTGCTCGAGCAGCTTCTTCGTAACGAAGCGTGAGCGTCTCGGGCGACTCGAGTCTGTCGTCCACACCAACAATGATTGGCTTTTGGGGATGGTAGTCAGGCTATGAGGGTCAAATGGTGTCAGTCTTGGTTATGTCTCGAAGTAGGTGTGTCGAAGGGGAAAAGTCCACAAAAGGAGCGTAACGCAGAAGGCAAAGGGGACGAAGCCAAGCGCCGTTTCTGCTCTGGTCTTGTCCGCGCAAGAGAGAGGGAAAGGAAGCTTGGCTTTGTCACGGCAGTGCTGGAACAAGGTCTGGGTTGACGACTCACCTCGAACAGCTTGTAGGAAGGACACTCGAACTTGACTGCAGACATTCAAGCTGTCGTGAAGGGGGGAAATGGTGGGGAAAGTGTGTTGTTTTGAGGGAGGGAAGGTCAAGAATGCAAACCACTTGTCTTGGACAGAAGTGGTTGTGGTCGCACTTAAAACCAGGTCTCGACGAGGTCTTATTCAGTTGAGGTCAGTTGGCCACGGAGAGAGAGGATCACTCTTGTTTAAACCTTCGACTCTCGGAGATTTGATCGAGCAAGGCGCACGCACTAATGTACAGGCGGATACTTTTGATATGCTAGCTGGCTGGTTTCTCTGTCAGTCTCTCTCCCTTAAAATTGCTTCTGCGCCTTTGCAGGTGGCGTTGTGAAACAGCCGAGTGAACAGCGGGTTTTTCACTGGTGTGATGCGAGATGCTGAGAGGGGGCGCGCGGTGGTTCCGATCCAGAGTAGAGACACTTACATTCCAAGAAGGGAGAGGTGAGTTGCCCTTTAGAGTCCTGCTTGCTTTTCGCTGGGAGGATTGCTTCTTAAACTGGGGTAGCGGTCACGACATTTGCGGCCTCACTAGTCGAATGTGTTGGGAAAATCACAGACAAGGTGTTGCGTGGGCGGTCAAGTCCCAGCAATGAGAATACCCCCCAATGGAGACTTGCAGGATTGTGTGCTGAAGAAAACCGTGTACTGCAGCCCCCAAGAGAATCTGAGAAGACGATTAGCCTTGTCACAAAACCAGCAGATGAAGCGGTTCCCCCTTGAGCGTGCAACCGGATCACAGAGTAGAGCAGGCGTCAACCAACCGCTCTGAAACCCTTTCACGCGGAGAACCGTGCCCAAACTCGATGGATCGGATCTACTCATCGGGGAGAAAAAACGTACTAGGCCTGGCAGGTTCAGTGAGAGACTTCGATCACCGTAAACGAGATGAAGCTAAGCGTTCTCAAGGAAATTTTGCCAACGGGCCATGCGGGTGAATCTTCCTGCTGGCACCACAAATCTGTTGGCAGGAAATGATGGTCAGTCTTTTTTTTCGGGCCAAAGTAAAACGATGAAATGACGTTGCGTCGGCGGCAGACAGGAGCTCAGAGCGGACGGGCTGAGCTGAGTTGGTACTCTGGGGGTGGGAGACAAACAAGAGACAGGGTGGAGGTTGAACGGATGAGGTGTTTGGAGCGGGAAGTGGAGGCTGGCCAGGCTTGGTGAGGTTTGTGAAAGTCAGAGTCTCGCCCGGGAAGGTTGATGGGTGTGTCGGGGCCAGATGAGGGTTGAGAAACATGAGGGGGCATTTCTTTTTGAGGTTGGGCCGGCGTATGCACACAAACGTCTGCCCTGCGTCCGCAAGAGGCGAGATAGTCGTGATTCAGATGGGACGGACGGCGGAGAAGCGGGGAGACAAGGACAAGACGGGCAAAACACACCAGTGGACAGGTCGTGTGGAGCCGGATTGTGAAATCCCAGCCCTCCCTCGGACGGTGATGAGTGCAATGGCGAGAGCGTGCTAGGGAAAACAATGTCAAAGGGAAAGGGGACATGTTTCGTTGCTTTTGGGCCTTGATACTGTCAAGCTTTGTGATCCTTGTTCGCTGAGCCCACCCCCACCAGCCAGGCCTCTCCCGATAGACTAGCAGGAGCCCCAGTCCCCGGCAATGATGGCATCGGCCATTAACCATGGGGCAGAGTCCTCGTCCTTGCTCTAGTCAAGGCCCGTAGCATCTAGGGAGGGGGCAAGGTGCCAAAGGGGAGGGGGGGGGGAGCAAGGGCTGGGCCATAGCGACACACGCCCACCTCGGCCGTTGAGATGCCAGATTTTGATGTGTCTCAGAGAGACGCAAGGGTGACGGCAGAGCGTAGGGGGGGCGGGGGTACACGGAACCTCAAAGACTCGGGAATGGTGGATAGGATAGGGATGGGAACTTGTGACGGGCAAAAGTAGCAAACGGGAATCTGCCGGCTCGGGAGAGACAGGCACGAGCAGCTTTCTCGCAGACGAGTCCGCATCCCATCACACCAGGAGGAGTGTTCGGATCACTGCAATCATGGCACATTGTGGTGGAAGTGGTGGAAGCGGTTGAGGAATGGATAGGCTTGGCCCACCCCTCCTCCGCTCGACAACTACACATCTGTCCGAGAACATGTGCAATAGCGGACATAGTAGCCAACTAGCAAGCACGAAGCGAAAAAGGGGGTGTGCAAGGAGGAGCTAGTATGGAGTGGATGAGCCGGTGCCCAGTGCAGCCCAACCAGACAAGAGCAAAAAAGAAAAGAAAGGTAGCGGGGAGGGAGAAAAGAAAGAATAAAAAAAAAGAACGGTTTGTCAACGTGCCTGGGAATGGAGCGTATGCGTAATGAATGTGCATGCAAATCGATCGAGTGGAGGGGCGTGGCTATATCGCATCAGCGCTGATTGGGGAGCTGCAAAGATGGGGATGTGTGGGTGGTGTGCAGGGGTGCCGGTAGTGGATGGCGCACGGCGCAGGTGGGATCAGCTGGAGGGCCCGCCGTCAGGCCAGGACAAGCCCTTCGCAAGCCCAGAGCGTCGAGGCGCTGGGCAAAGGGCCGGCCAAACGCCCAGTGGGACCCAGGGCACCAAGGACGGCTCAGGAGGGTCGGAGAGGGTCGCCGGGGCCTGTCAAGCCAGTAACCAGCGCGCGGTTCCAACCGTGCTGCCCCCCCGTCCCGTCTTCCGCCTTCCCGTGTTCAGCACTAACATCCGTTCGGGCGCTCTCTCACAACTGCTCTGTACTGTCACGGCGTGTCGTCTGCCGTCCATCCATAACACCAGCTTTGGATGCCCCCAGCGGAAAGGGGGGAGGCTGGAGATGCTCCGAGGCGGAACCGCCCAGGCTGCCAACGCAAGGGAAGTCGCAGAGGGGAAGCAAATAAGAATACACATACCGTATAGCCAGTTCGCTAAGCCTGTCCTGCCAGCAGCAGCGGCAATGTCACTGTCACCGTCGGGCGAAATTGCGATGGAGTTGTTCCCAGCTGACAGATCTGCTAGCCAAGCACTCAGCGTCAAAGTCCCGACGATCGCTGCAATGGCACAACGGGCCTAAATCACCAGACCACCTCAAACTCGCAGCCTCAACTACACTCGTGTCGCAGCGCGTCCAACTTTGTTGACCACCACCTGCAGAGATACACCACCACCACCACCATCAATGGGCAAACAGAACGAACTGGGTGTGGGTAGACAGGACCCTTTTGGTGGATGTCAGCTTCACCAGGATATTCGGCGCCCCAAGCAGCCAAGGTTTCGCGGCAGGGATCAAGCCTAAAAGGGGAGCTTGGTCACTCAAGAACCAGGAGCAAGGGCTGGGAATGGACGATCGATGATCGCCTCGCCAGGGACTCTGAGTCAAATCTGTCAAATCCATTCCAGTCAGCCACTTATTGCTTTTCTCAATCCCATCTGCACGCAACTTCTCGGTCAATCTTGGTTCGGGTCTGAGACCCGTTCTCCCGTGTTGCAACAGGAAACATTGCATCGGTCCCTCTACCCTCCCCTCCATCGGCCGGCAGCGCTGCAATCCCCGTGCAAGCCGCCTGCAACCCACTCGCTCCCATTTGAGAGAGTTCGCGGCATGCACACTCGCAAAAGAAATGCGACCGAAGCAAAAGGAACGAGACAGCTAATAAGAGACGGATCTCCGGCCGGTGCGGCGATGGCGTCACTGCACCGCACGTAGCTACAGCCTTGGCCCGGCGCAACTATCCGCTCGGTGCGGGTGTGTGGCCATGGAGCTACCAGAGCCGTTGCTAAGGTGCCGCCCGCGACAAGCCGCAGGCAGTCTCGGCGACTTGGACTAGCAGAGCAAAAGTTTCCAGTCCGGCCGATGCGCGTCCATAGCTGATGGTGGGCCTATTCCGGCGCATCTGTTCGGAGTTGCTGCAGAGCCGACCTCTCCACCCAACAAGCTCGAGGAATAGGGGAGGGAGGGAAATAATGAGAGGCGCAACGGGGGCGGAGGGGCAAAGGTGCAATATGGCTTTGGGGGGATTTGAGTGGTGCTGCAGTGTGCGAGGCGAGGGAGTGCTGAGCCTGTCAAAGTGGGGCACATCCAAAAAGGGAGCCACAATCGTGGAGAGGCAATGGCGGAGTGTGAAAGAGAACCGAAATGAGAAAGCAGATTGAATCCATACTCACCCACTCGTATCAACAAAAAAATATTATATCGTGTCTCTTGGGTCGATTTGGCTTCAAGTCCTACGATGTCTTGCCTTCTAGGGACCTGAAATCGGGGTAGTGGCGGCGCTCGTCCCTTGGGCTACTCGCAGCTGTCAGTGATCTAACACGTGAGCCCGTTCAATGTCTCACCCCTTACAGTCTCTCGGGTCTCGCTTGTACTTAAAAAAAGGTCCCCCTAGCTTTGGTACCGGTATCCGCTTTTCGCACTGACAGAAGAGAATCGGGTATTGTAAGCTCCGGTGCGGTAGCTGAGCGCGAGATGGTGCTGTCGTCGTCAAAAGGTTGTCAGGAGCAGTGCCAGTGGTTTTCGTCACGGTGTCCCAGATGCTCAAATAAGGCTGGTCGTGAAGCAGAAAAAAACACAAACCCGAACAGATCGCGGGGAAGGCTAGCTATCTTATAAACATGCCTGTCATCGACAAGATATGGTAAACAGTAGCTCTACCAGGGCTCTTCCTCTTTTTGATCATCTCTTTCTTAATTGGCTTGTGGTTCTATTTTTTTGCCGACGAGGCGCGCGCCGCCAGGGGATACGTTAGTTCGTAGAAACAAAGTACCCATCAGGCCGATGGTCTGCGCTTTGGGAGATCGAGGTGACCTCTTGCGACCCCGGTTACCTAGGCCCCTGGCGCCCCGATTGAGCAAGCGACGCGGCTCGATCTGGGGGTTGTGTGGCCTTTGGAGCTCGTGGAAGTGTTAGCCAAATTACCTCTGTTGCCAGGGTGCGTGTGGGATGCGACTATGCCATACGGTTAAACAAAGCCTCTACAACCACGCCACCTCGGTTCCTGAGGGAAATCTCAATTCCTGGCAGTCGGGGAGGTCATCGTATCGCATCTATCGCCTGATTTGCATCCTGCTCATACCTGGGTTCCCTCAGCACCGCCAGCAGTTGGTCCGCCGGGCCAGGGTTTGGCTTGAGCGGGGAGCAGAAACATTCAGAGGCTTGAGGAGGGGCGGGTGTACGATCTGCGCAGGGAACCAGGGTCGCTAATGGCAGGGCTGCCCCCGTCCCGGCTTGAGAGGATCGCCAATGCGTGCAGGGCCGGAGCTACGCTTCTAGCTCGGCCAGGGTAACCAGTAGGCGGGAAATAGGACGGTACTGCAGCCCGACTATTAGGTTCGCGATTGATGGCGCGCGCGGGCCGCACTTATGGGGACGCCGCTACTGGTTAGTTGACCTGTCCAGTTGGTTTGGCCCTGTGAGCCGGGTCGGCAATTGACCTGACGTCTGGGGACTGTAGGACGGGCATTAGACCTCGGGGAGCATTTCCATGGCGATGGTCATATCTACTTCTAATTCCCGTATCGGTGCATCCCTCACGGTGGCCCAACGCGGCCTGCATCATTGATTGGGCTGCGTCTAGATGCGGCCTCTTCGCTCACCGGATCCCAGTGTAACAGCAACATCAGGAAGCGGGTTTGCTTGTTTTTGCACGCTCTGAAAAATGGGACTCAGTTCCGGGAAGTCCTTTTGTTGCCACTAGCTGCGTATTTACCTCAACGACAGGCTATGCTGCAGAATAACTGCAAGCTCCCGCTCGCCTGGGCAAGTTGACGAGTTATGGGAAACGGTGCAACCCCAGGCCGCGTCTTATCTTACCCAGACGCTTATCCTGGCGCACTATGATCGCACAGTACGGAACCGGCCCCTCTGTTCGCACTCGATACGTTGGTGAAATGGCCCGCCACTAATCCTCTCTGCCCATCAAGCGACGAAAATGACATCTTTGCTTCAACTCGCCTGAGTCGGAATCCACCGCCTCTTGTGGTCCAACTTGTGCTTCGGATCTAGGCTCCTGTGCGTCTCCCAGGCCAAGTCCCGCTTACCCGCGGGCCTAGCTGAGAAACCGCACACGACCCGCGACCCGTTTCCAATAATCTCGCTTGAGAGATGTTGCACCGCATTGTCTGCTACACACTTTTTTTTTCCATTGCAACCCTCACTGCAGCGGTCCGTTGGCCGAGTCGTACACAGGATTTGAGCGTGGGAAATGCCACCCCGGTGCAAAGTTTCAGTCACCCCAGTTGTCTTCGAATGGATTCCTCGGTCGCAGACCCGATGGAACGGTGAGGGCTCGCAAAAGACTGGAACAATTTGGGGGTTCTGCTCCTGGGGAACGGCTGGTGGCAGAAGCGTACAACACGTGTCTGTCTGAACCATTGACGAAAATAAAACCCACTGCCAAGCTATGCGGAAGTCCTAGATAGTTGAGTCGATACCCAGCAATGATGTGGAGAATGCAACATGCCCCAGGGCGACGTAGGCAGCGCAATGGCGGGTTGGCCCTGTTTCGATCGCCTGTTTCAACACCCCGTCTGAAGCATTGCATTGCCAAATCTACCCCATGGCACGTGAGTGTTCCAAACCCTTTGGCTTGCGGCTTTGGATACGTGCCACACGCCAATCGTCCACTGTTACCCGTTTCTTGATTCACTCCCAGCATGACAGGCATTCGCGGATGCAAAAATGGAACCGGTCGTGGTAACTCAGAAGCGATTTGCTCGTCCTCATTCTCTGAATGGCCACCGCGTCCAAGGTGGCTTTTTTGGGCACTGAAACGAGACACCACAAGCCACGAGGTCTGGTATCGCAGGGCAGCTGTGCAAGGCTCGCAGCCACTGTCGCGGCCTCTCGGATCAGGCCGAGGCTTCTGAACACCTGCATCCTTTGGATAATTCCATCAGCGTCCATGTGTGCAATGAAACACAATCTGTCGGCTTGCAAAATAATCATGTCGAGAGCGTATCCTCCCGCCGACCAACGTTTCCCACCAGCCTGTTACAGGGCGGACGTCACTCACCTACGAATGATTGGCGACTAACAAGGAACCGTTCTGCAGAGCACTCGTCGCCGTCAGCTGGTGGCTTTGCACAAAGCAATCCCTCGCCCTTTTCCCGGACTAGCAGTCGCCACTCAGCAAGTAGTCGTCATGGTACAAGTAGGACAAGCGAGCAACGACTGGTCATGATGAGGCTACTGACTCTTGAGATCATGCACGTCAAGTGGCACGCACCTTGCGCATCGCAGATCTGGCGGCTTACCCAACCAAATCTTAGCTCGTGTCTCTCCTCCCCTATCCTTCCCCGAAAAAAAAAACCTCTCAGCTCGAGCGCTGTTGCGGTGACACCCGGCCGTGCGTGAGGTCGTTGGAATTTCCAATGGGATGGGCAACCTAGAGTGGCACCAGTATGCCGGGTCTGAAGTCGAGTCACTGAGCGCACATAGGCTAGACGCTTCGTATCTAACGCTGGCGTTGGTCGAGGAACGATCTGCTGGTGTGACCGCCATCAGATGCAAAGCCCAAGGATCCGACCAGTATCGGGAACGTACCTTGCACCTCGATGACGGTCGCAAAAACATCATGCGACCTTGGTCAAAGCCATGGAGGCTTCGCTAACAAGTCCCGTTTCCGGTTATATGCAGGCTCTGGTAGGTGGGTTCTTAGTTGCGATCCATGGCATTTCCCGCGTCTGTTTCCTTAAGTGGTGATGCAACCGCACATATTCGCATTGCATGTGCAAGAGTACTACAAAGCGAAAACGGGGAAAATCCAGAAAGAAAACATTGTAGCTTTCGCTGGAAGTCGTCCCTTTACCCATGGCATGTTAATTTAGAGTTGTTTTGACGTTGAATGAGGCAGGCACCAAAAGTTCGTGTTGGGGCCACCGCAAACTAACCACCTACCCTATTCCAAACGGCGATTAAACTCAATCCAGTGGTGGTGCGCTTTAGTCATCGCTCAGGCCTCAAGCAGTTTCCTCCTCCTCTTTTTTACTTTATTTTTTCTTCTTTCTCATGTACTACTACACCACCTTGAAATGCCGCTGTCGGTGATGTGTACGGGATGCATCACACTGCCCGAGGCCCGGTCGCCGGCAGCCTGTTTCATAGCGGTCACCTTCACAGCAACTAACACCGTCACGATTACAGTAGGCCCGCCTGAATGAGCCGCCCCGAACCCGCGTCCTCAGCAGCACCCCGAATGCCACACACCCAATCCTTGCCCGCTCTCCCGCCCATGTCCATGCCGCAGCCACCTACCAGCAGAAGTCGCTTTCCAAGGTCGAGTCCGAAACAGCGACCAGCGGCCAGCGGCACATCCCCGCACCCAGCATGTGCAGCTGGTCGGTGTCGACCTCAAGTCATGTTACACCACGCCCCTCGACGCACATGGAAAAGTCAAGAGCTCGAGTTCAACGGCTGACTGAGCTCTTCGCGTGGCTGCACGGCGATGAGGGGGGCCAATGGCCAATGGTTTCGTTGTTGGGACGCAATCATCGATGAGCTTGGGCTAGCGCCATGGTTTGCTTTCGTTCGCGCACAGAGTTCAATGCCGCTTGCCATTCATGTCGAGGCACTCATCTTGGCATCGTATGCCATCTTGACCGCTTCTCACATACGCAGATGTCATGCTGCCACGCATGCACACAGGAAAATTTGCGGCAGCGTTCCAGAACAGCTCACCTTGCAAACTGCATGAAACGGGCCTCAAAATATGGGCAGCATTGTGCTCTTGGTTACAAGCTGCCCAATTTCTTGCTGTGCCTCATCTTGACCTTGATGTTGACACCGATCCTGCAGCTATAGCAAGGCTGTGAAACCAGAAGTGCTAGCCACCCAGCGCTGGGCGGAAGGGCTCGTCACGCTCCGATCGGAGGGGCATTCTCCGCCACAGCCCCATGACCCTTGGAAAATGGATGCGAGACGAGCTTGCATCATGCCGGAGACCGTGCGACGTCAGCGACAAGGATCCGATCAGATTGAGGGTTTGCAGTGGTATGCGTATGGCCATCCAAATCGCCCTGCATAGCAAGATAATCACACTCTATACCAAATACGAGCTGTAGGTGCGCAGGCACGGAAACGCCGCTTCTCAAGCTCGAGCACAACATGGGAAGGGCCTCCAAAGGAAAAAGAAACACATCCCTCCGTACCTTTCGCCTAACCGTCTGAGGAGGAAAAAAAAAGAAACTGCAAACCAGTACCAAGAGCCCGTTGCATCGCCATGCGCCATGGGCTCCTCGGCCATCCCGAACGGTCATCTATTGGCTTTCCAATGTCACATCCCGTAATGGTGAGGCACGAGTGTACTCCGCCATGGTGTAACCCGTGAGGTCCCTGAGATCCAGGCTCTCAAAATGCAGATGACCTGTTACTCTGGACTAACTACACGCCCCGCCACCATGCAGCCGCCCAGTTTGTTCAACTAGGTCTCACATCGTACCGACAATTCCTGAGTACTCGCCAGACCAATGGCAGGGCGGTCAAATACCCCTAGAGGGCGTGATTGCAGTTCGGCGCTGGATGTTGTTTCTTTTGTCCAACCCCCACTCCTTGCAAGGCTGTTCAGCATCACCAGGAACTAGCCCGCGATGAATACCAACATCTTGATCTCGGAAACAAGAGAAGCCGATTCGAGAGTGGAGCCCAATTCGCAAATGGGAAAAAGAGGCGTTGACCAGACCGGTCAGGCATCCGTGTGAGATGTACGCAAGGGGATCGATGGGTTTTAGCACCCTTGATCTAGTTCCTCCCCCACTATGCAACTAGCAAGGGCCGGGGCTGCACATCCACAGATCTGGGAATGGCTAAGTTATTAGCTCTGTCCCCTGTCAGCAAGATCTGCATATTCCCGTCCCAGCCAACCCCAAACAGGGAGAGAAGCGCCCCGAGCAACACATTTTCTCCCCTCTAACCATTTTCCCTCTGCGCTAAAGCTAGTGCCAGAAATCGAGGCGCGGGGACATGGGAATGCACAGAGGGGCCACACTGGTGTCCCGAACTTGGGGACGGCATCCTGGCAGCAGGGCGTTAAGGACACTGACCGAGCCCACTTGGTAAATTGGCCGTCCGGTGAGGTTTCCTTAAGCGCCTGTATAGCCCTCGAAGCCATCACATTTGGGGGCAGCAAGAGTCCACAAAGAATCGAGAAATATATGCCAGCCCCGGTACACCATCTTTCGCATTTGACGCGGAACTTTTGCGGCTTGCTCGCCTGCTATGAAGCGAAAGCGGCAGTGTTGCTGCTAATCTCGCGATATCACGGACAAATAGGATCAGGCCCAGGGGACCATAGTACCACGCAGCGCCTCTCATTCTCTGTCGTCATTCACTCCCACCGGATTTCGGCGAGTGTGCGGCCTTTCTGGTCCTTGGCGCAAGAGGAGGGAAAAAAAGCAAGTTCACTGTCCCGCATGCTAACCCGAGCATTTGGAGACGACGATTAGTTTATCCGCCCCGGTAGCGTCGAGGTACCTTTTGCGACCCTGAGGTCTTGGCCGCTGTCTGGCTTTGGTTTTCTTGGTCAGGTGTTTTTTATCCACGGTCGAGGTGCGCAGATGAAATTGTGTCCTGCGGTCAAACTGAAGGTGAACTTTTTTTTTTTTTTTTAGAGTCCTCCACTAGGACAGAAGCATGGCGCTGCATAGGTATTCGCGATGTTACGCAAGGGGCATCATGCGCGTGCATGTACAGCTCAACAAACACGAAGCAAGTCAATTTGCAAATTATGCTAAATGCAGCTGCAAAGAATTATCAGAATTACGGATACTATCACGATCTGGCCAAGCGACTTGAAACCAACCTATGCCTATTTGTTAGTGATTGGCGATGACGATCACTCATCCAGGAACAAGGGGAAAAAAGAAATCAATGTCGTTGCAATTGTATTATTTTCCTGCCCTATGGATGCAAATACGACCAGTTACCGCAATGGCGGTGATCGAGATGGCTGGAGCTGTTGGGCTGAGCAAACGCATCTCCTTCATGGAATTAGATTTTCCGTTGTGCCCCCACCGCTATCCTGTAGATGTGACGGGCAGTTCCCCGGGTTGGGATATCCTGGCCACGGCGAAAATGCTTTCCAGGGTTGATGCGTGCAACCCATTCGAATTACTGCACGGCGGTAGTGAGGATGAGTGCATTTACGCAGGAGAACAGGATACGAATCCCCAGCGTATCTTAAGCCTAACACATGAATCTGGTATGACTATGACGTGTGCTGGCGTCATCAGCCTGCGATCATCCTGAGTAGTTAGGATTGAAGGGCGAATTGCCACAGCTGGACCTCATCACAATAAAAGTATGCGTTGGAAGGGAAAACAATACAATGGGCACGTTTGCTCTCTTCCGCTAAGCACGAGTAAGTGAGGTGAGTGGAGGCGCCTTCGGATGATCAGCATTATTCCACTGCCTAGCCACATGCCAAGCTGAGAGCGCCCTTGCATGCACTACTCAGTTGCCAAACACAGCTGCATCCAGTCCATCTCTAGGTCAGGGGGATCGAGGAACCAAGAGCCAGGTCAGAGATGAAAGATGGGTGCACAGACAAACCGCCACACAAGTCATGATCTCGTATGATGAGAGCAGAAGGGCTGAGAACGACTCGCGAGGCTTGGTCCCCTGGACCCTAAGATTTTCTGAGATGTGATGGAGAGAGGCCAGCGTCCAATGGCGAGCAGGGTTATTCGGCACGAAAAAAAAGTTTGACCAACCGGCCAGTGCCTTGACCTGTGTTGCTGTACAGATGTGCAACGTTAGTACGTGTGTACCTCGACGCTTCCCTCAGCACCTGAACCTGGGCCTGGCATCACAGAGGGCCCGAGCGGCCTATGAACGCGATGCTGTTGGCATCTAGATGCTTCCCAAAAAGCAAGGCGGCCTCCTGAGGGCCAACCTAAGGCGGTGACCTCTACCAAAATGAAAGAAAAAAGAAAAGAAAAAGAGAGGGAGAAAAAAGCAACTTTAGGTGGCTCCAAAAGCTTTGTCCATGCCAATGGCCTGCATAACTGACTACATGCGCTTGCGCGCAAGGACAGTGCGCTTGCACACTTGCTGCTTGGGCCCTTAGGCCTGTCAGTTTCTTGGCAGCCTTCTGGACTCGAGTCGGCTGCCCGCCCCGTCGATCAGTGTGGGGACCCTGGCAATTTCGTGATGCGCTGATCCTTTGGCCGTGGCGGCTCCGACCCCTGCCCAGCTGTCAAATGTGCAGGGCCATCACTGATTAACGCCGACTAGGCACAACCTCTGGGCTGTCACCTGTGGGCCATGACAGTCATTTCCACCGCGCACTAAAACATGTTTACTGTTGACGCCTTCGGCCGGGGCAGGCTGGGCTCAGGTGAGGCGCGGATGGATGCCAAGTGTGGCTCACGGCCGACCGTCCGCGATGCGGATCCCCGGGGAACGGGAGGCCAGGGGAGGATGAACTGACAGGAACCTTGCGTGGGGGAGAAGCAGCCCAGCGAGAAGGTTTACGCACTCCTTGTTGGGCCGTTGGTTGCGGAGACCGCACTGCGAGGCGGTGGTGTCTTGCCTTATGGCGGCAGTGGGTGTTGGTGAGACACGGGAGTGTCAACAAGGGTGCAAGATCTGGGTCGAGAGTGGCTTAACTGGCCTGGTCACGTTGGCGTGTGACGGCGATAATGCTTAGGATGTCCGAATTGCGCCGGCATGATTCGACTTTCCGGTCGATTGCTGGACCCCCAGCTCACGCGCTGTCATTCACGGCAAAGTTGGGGGCAAGTGTGATGATGGGCCGCTCCCAGCCCTGGTATCCAAACAGCCTTTGCCTATGCCGCCAGGGCGGGCTCGGCTTCTCGGGCGTACTATCCGTGAGACATCGTCAAAGCAGCGATTTGCAAAAACAGCGCGCACGAAGCGCTATAGGATAGGCTCAGGAGGGGGGCTAGATGGCCGGCAGCCTAGCAGTTGAGAGGAAAAGATAGGCCTTGCGGCGGCAACCGGAAGTGTTGGGCGGGAGAGTGCGCTCGCGGGCTTGTCATCCAAAACTCGCCGAGACGAACATGAGCGCCCACCGCCCACCCACCTCACAGTTGAGACTCCGGGGTGGCTTGAGTCCTCGATGAGTATTCACAATAGGGCCAACGGGTGAGACACAGCGCAAGAACCATCACAACGTTGTTGTGTCTCTCGGCCTGAACCCTTCCGCACCGGAGAAATCCTGCCAGGATCCCGGATACATACCCTCCCTCCTCTTGCTGTTGGCCTACCTGTCACCTTTCCGGTTGCGGTGGTGAGGTGGTGGTGGTGGTGGTGGTGTTGGTGGTGGTGTTTGGGACGGGCTCGGACCTTTCCTCGCCTGCATCTCAGTGCCTCCCTCTGAGACATGTTGGACGGTCGTGTACTTTGGGCATTTGCTGCGACGCGATGGGATGCGCGGGGCTGCCGACTCTCTGCTGCTTCTCGGGCTCAGATCGACGCCAAACTCTGTCACGCGCTTTGGCATTCCAGCCCTAGGAGCGGTGTGAAATGCTTTTGCGCAGGTGATGAGTTGCCTTGTTTCCAAATGGCCAATACCGATCTATCAAGACTGATTGTCACGGCCCAAGGCTGTGGGCCACGCCTCTGGGTTGCAACTCTACTGCAGGAACTAAGTCTCCAATGTAACGGCGACTCGCAGCGAGGTTCGGCAGGCGTCTGGAAAGAGAAGTCGCAGGAGTGAGTCGGTGTGCGAGAAATCACCAATCAATATGACCGTCATGCATGTAGATCCTGGTGCTGCATTTTGGGCCAGTGCCGTCAGCTGTTGTCTTGGAACTTTGTGACGTTCTCCAAGCCCACTGGACAGAAGCCCATGCAAAATACCGCTGCCTGCTAGAGCAGACACCGCAACATTCCCATGGTGCCGTGCTTCTGTTTTACGATGCTATTCTAGGCCTGGGCACGAATGCGGATGTATCCGAGAACGAAAATGGCTGCAGAAATTCAAACACATCGTTGCTGGCAGATGCTGTACGCATATTCGGGCCTCAAATAGTGGGTAAGCAGTCACGTCCGAATTAGGACCGGAGCACATGCAGATGCGACACGTTGGATATGCAGCGAATGCAATGCGCCGTGACCGTTGGTAACCTATGCCATCTCAACTAAGGAAATGAGGCGATACAGACAGCCGTTAGCTCTGGGGCAGCGCGAATCGAAGCGTCATCCATTGCCTGCGCGGGGGCCTCACACTTGGTCACCTGCCTCTCTGACTTTCCAGCTACGAGGATGAGGATTGCTGCGTAGCCTGATAGCTGCTTGGAAGCTGCGGTGTGTGGAAGGAATGTGCAGTCGCAATTGTTATGGGTGTCCTGGGCGTAGGTCGGCACAGAAGATGGACGGTGTTGAAGCCGCGATTGCAAATGCCCGGGTCGACAATTCTTGTCAAGATAGTTTATAGATGAAGCGAAATGATGTTTGAATTGCCTGGTGCCATCTATAAACGATGAATTCAATCCCCTGTAGAAAGTATATCAAACAATCAGCGCCTTGTTTGTGGTGATTAGATGGATCTTTGGCGTCTTGCAGCACCGTCAACGTCCAGCAACACCGAGCACTGTCGTGCTGTATTATCTTTCTTTTGCAGGTCTGGATTAGAATTAGATAGAACTATGTATGTGCTTAATAGTATGATCATTTCCTCTTGTAAGGAGTCATTACTGAGCTTCAGCAAGGCAGACGTACCAGGCCTAACAGTCCACCGCAACTGAAATCCTCAACGTTCCCGTATACCCAAATGCAGACGCACCCATTTGAATATTTCCGGCTCTATGAATAGCTTTGTACTTATTCTATCGTCACTCCCGATCGCAGCTATCGATGGTGCAGAGGAACCGTTCCCCACAGGCGGTCGGGGAGACCGAACCGTCATGGCACCCCTGGGAGCGTTCTATCCCATCCGGCTCCGTGACAACCACTGCGGCGAGAGCTGCAGCGTCACATCACCGCAGCTACGTCTTCTTGGTCGGCTGAGAAACGTCGGGGTATCCGATGTCGAGATCGCAAGAACCATCGATGGCTTCGGGCGGCAGGGTCGAACGTCGGCGTTGTACCGATGGAGCCGTCTGCACGGGTGTCACGCTCTTTCGGCTTCAGCGTCATCGCTTTTCCCTGGCTTTCGCCATGGGAATAGACATGGACATTCCTGTCTTTTCAGGGTCCTCAGATCATATTTTTTTTTTCGTCGTCGTCATATGTTGCATTCGTCTCGCTTGCGAAAGAGGAGTGCTGCTGCTGGACCGGTCTAACGTAGAGACGAGTTAGTCGGCGTCCCGAGTCAAGCACAACACGCCATGTCTCTGAGATGACAGCACCTACTGGTAGGAATCGGATCATCGTGGGCTTCGGTCACACGTATTGGAACATTCTCCATCGTCGGCTATTGCAAAAAGAAGGTCAAGTCGGCCAGCTCAGCGCTAAGATCGACAGCCGGATCCAGGTCGCTTCTGCTAAGCGTGAGCTTGGTTTGCTTGCTAAGGCAAAAGCACCCCGGCTCTGGCAGAAGAAGTTGCGCCAGTTCGTCGACGGCAGATAGCAGGCTCCGCTTTCGTTAGCATCGTCTTCTGCCGTGTTGCAGACCGCAATTGTCGTAAATAAGAAGCTGCGTTTCGCGGCATTTTCGCCTTCTCTGGACTCAAAACCTCTTTTCTCGAACCGTGGGCATCGCTGTTACAACTATCGCACATCTCCATCCAGGTTGGGATAAATCGACAAGAATATTTTCGTTGACAACTCGACCGGATATGCCGAGTCCAGCACACCGCCAGATCTCTCGAGTTGCGATCGGACGAAACTCGACTTCGACTATCTCACCAAGAAACTGGTCAATTATGTAGCGAAATCCTTACCTCTTGGCGATTATCATCGACGAAGCATCCCTAAATGGGAAGCTGAAATGCGCCAACAGCTTGCTCGACACAAACAGCTCAATAGTCCATCTATCCAGTCTTGGTAGACAAGATTTGGGGAGACCGCATCAGGAAAAGGAGGATTTGATCCATGGACCGACCGCCGTATGATGAAGTTCTCTTTGATGACATTGGAATCAAAACGACCTCTTTTGCGGGAATCATATCGGAAACTAGACGGACGATTAGGGAACTGGTGGAAGGATAGCATCAAAAGTCTTTCTTGGGGGCGAGGACAATAGCGTTACAAGAGAATGTGGAGGGTTCAGCAATGACCGAAGACCGATATACAACCTCGACGGCATTTACCCGACGATCGATCGCTCCTATACAACGGCGGATATCCACGTCTTTAAACCTTCAGCAATCGAGAACGAGACCGAACTTAGAGGCCGAACCGAAACTTGCTAAGATGTTTGTCGAATAACACTTGGGGCACTGCTCGAGTGATCTCTCTGATAAAAATGCCAACCAGCGGCTCAATGTTGCATAGGAACCGCCTTGGAGAAAAATCATGTCACAAGACGTAACTCGATGAGGCCCCGCACCTTTCATTTTCCGCAATGCGAACATGACAAGGAGAATCATACGTGAAATTGGATTCGGGTGTGCGACTCGGACTCTGTTTGCGCGTGTGGCGGTTTTGGGGTTCAAGTTGTTGGCTGGGATTTCTCCACCAAGAATTCTTATTTTGTTGGTGAAATCATCGACCACAGAGTTATTATACATTATATTATGTTGTTAGTACAAACTTTACGTCTTCTCTCATACTTGACGCAATCAATTTGAATAGAGTTAGAATGAAATACACGTTGGATGTTCTTTTTTAACTGGGAAAACTTTCTTGTCCTTGACGCTGATGTGGATATCGTTCACCAAAATAAAGCTTAACGAGAGCTGAAATCGTTAATCAGAATAACATAAAAAAGGCCATTATGACGAATCAGATCTGATTGTGTCCTGTTGAGTTTGAATAAACATGTCACCGCATTTATTAAGTTAGTGCAGGGTAGGGGTAGGTGAGATGAAGGCCCAGCTACTATGGCTGAATAGGTGCCACCAATTGTATCAAGTGACGATTGATTCTCGTTAAAAGACTAGGGGCCCCGTAACTTTCGGTGTGTTTCAAGGCGGTAATCGGACCCTGTCGTCTGAACTGATAGGGGATGAGATGTGATCTATCACAAGCAGCAGTAGATTGGCCTGGGGACGTGCATGGGTTCAGAATCCCAGCGCAAACAAATTTAGCGTGTCTCGAAGCGCCATGGTGTTTTTGAATCGTTTGTTGGTTTTCATCTCACTTGTTATCTCTTGAAAAGGACCGACTGACTGGTATCAATCTGAGGCAAAAGCCCCATGCAGCGTGAAATGGGCCCGATATTGTTCCATGTACTCGAGATTTCGAGATTTTCACTGCCAGCAAGGTCGGGAGCAGAATAATTGCATAAGTGATATGAGATCGTCGATTGCTTAGATTGAAATTATGTATGTTATCCGCAAGTCCAAATTGCTGGACTGCTCAGTCGCAGCACAATTGTTGACTTTGCCGGTCACATCCCACAACCTTGTATGCCAAAGTTTGTAGGCTGTGATTTCGATTGGTAGATGATGATCATCTTTGCTTTGAGGAGATGATTATGTCAATTTATATGCTATAGAGGTAGATTATAACTTGTTTGGTACTGCCCTGGTGGCCGCCGCGGATAAGGAACAGGTTTGGGGGGTTACACCATTGCAACCATAGTTCCGCTGCGGCTTGTTCTTTATCTTCGATACGGTCATGATGGTTTTTCGGCATAGTCTATGATATAGTCACGACATGGTTGGGATCTGCGGCCGCGATGCTTGCGAACGTTGGTAGTCATAATTCCAATTACGACTCACGATAGCTGATCTGGTGCTTTTCGGGCTGACTTTTGGGATTACTGGGAAATTTGGATTAATTTGCGATAGAGCCACTCTGGACACAGTCACAAAAACCTCGAGGCTATGCCACGACCTGTTTCTGAGGATTCACTTCGAAGCTGTCAATCCTCAAGACCGAATCCCGCTGTTATGTGTTTTGAGGGAATCTAACGATACTGGAAGGTATCTAGAGATATGGATGTATGTAGGGCGACCGGGAAAATGGCCGTTTATTGCTTGAATGGTCGTATATGTGAGCATATCTGCCCTGTTTGTGAGAGTTATCGATAGTTATGGTTGGGACGGGAATGAATCTGAAGGCTCCAACGTCGACAACTATGCCTCCTCTCCCACCCGGAAAAAAAAGGAATCGATCATATCTTCAAAATTGGAAATGCTACCAAGTAATCTGCAGAGTACGGAGCTGGGACGTCAAGGACTCTAACATTGGTCTACATTGAGCGCCCTCGCTTAAAACCTGCGCGCCAAGAGTAGCGTCTCCACATCCAATTGCCTCCGCAGCAATAAACACGAGAACACTCCACTAGCCGGCGAAGGAGCCGCCGCAATCGGGAGCGACCCGGGGCCTGGACGGGGGCTTTCGTCAACTTAATTCCGGGGATAAGCGGGCCACGGAAACTAATGTCCGCTAAGGGCGGAAGTAGAGATGCTTCTTGTACTATTGGACTCGATGAGCTTTATTTTCATGCCAATGCCATGGTCCAGAAGTCATAGGCAGTACAATACGTCGGGGCTCCAGTAGTCCACGGGGGGTTACTTGAGAGAGACATTGGTCTGATAATTAGGTACCCTGGTGTTTTTAACAGCCAAGACTGCCTACAAATACTGCAAGATGAGGAAAGAACACATGGGCGTTCTTGATGACTCCAATTATAACGTACAAATGGGAATTATGCATGATGAACATGCTGCAATTGACAAATTTGACCAATCTTTAACACTTGCGGAAATGTATCTCTCGGACTATGAATCCCATCTGGATTTGACCACGCTGGATGCACAATTCGTACCGGCTCTTGATACAAACGCTAGCTATTTGCAATACTGGAGTAATCCTCAAGGAGGAAAGCCGATAGGATACTCTTGGGAAAATCCCCCCACAAATTCGTCCACCACCCTCTCAGGAGTCGCATTGTGGCTGTCGGTCGGTCTTAGGAAGGTCGATCACAGGCCATGACACATGAATGATATCAACCACCATGGCCTACCCCTCATCTGCGGCATATACTTTAGACTTTATAAAATACGCACATGTCGCATCCCAAAAGGCATTTTTCTTCTTCTCCTTCTCTCCTTCACCAAACTCGCAATTCTTCAAACGCCCAAGAAGAGATACAAAGCTTTTCAGCAGCATCCAAGCATCAGCCAAGCCTACTACAAGGTTTGTCCCTCGTGGAGAGCGCTGTATCAGCCCTGACACACTTGTGATATCCCTAGATCAAACCATCACCAAAAAAAATCGGTACGGGACTCCCGTTCGAGCGACTCCAATCATGGTGGCTTTCGGTGGTCTACTATTATCCAAAAATGATCTGAATCATTCAGGTAATGTAATTCGCATGAGCCGGTGCCCTCTCTCCGTTCCCTCAACCTTGTGCTCCGGGTTGCGTTCAACCTGGAGCATAGATTGAGGGGAGGGAGAGTGCGGCTGAGATTATACGGCCCTGAACTTGATCTGGATAATACCAGCGAAAGGATCATGCTCTCCTTGTCCCCCCCAAGGTTCGAAGTTCCTAACAAATCTAGGTCCACCATGAGCCCCCCTGCCGCTGTCTCTCCTACTTCCCGCTCGATTGAGCTGGCCAAGCCTGCCTCCAGCAAGCTCGCCGTTCAAGCTGGCTCCAGCACCAAGACGGTCGAGGAGATGATGGGCCAGTGGGACAGCTTCACTTTTGCTCCCATCCGCGAGAGCCAGGTCTCGCGTGCCATGACTCGCCGCTACTTCAAGGACCTGGACGAGTACGCCGAGTCTGACATTGTCATCATCGGCGCTGGGTCCTGCGGCCTGAGTACTGCCTACATCCTGGGAAAGGAGCGTCCTGACCTGAAGATTGCCATCATCGAGGCCTCTGTCTCCCCCGGCGGCGGCGCCTGGCTGGGCGGACAGCTCTTCTCTGCCATGGTGATGCGAAAGCCCGCCGATGCCTTCCTCCGCGAGGTTGGCGTCCCATACGAGGACGAGGGCAACTACGTCGTGGTCAAGCACGCGGCTCTCTTCACCTCCACCATCATGTCCAAGGTCCTTCAGCTTCCTAACGTCAAGCTGTTCAACGCCACCTGCGTTGAGGACCTCATCACTCGTCCTTCCGAGGACGGCGTCCGCATCGCTGGAGTCGTCACCAACTGGACTCTGGTCTCCATGCACCACGATGATCAGTCGTGCATGGACCCAAACACCATCAACGCGCCCCTCGTCATCTCCACCACCGGGCACGACGGCCCCATGGGCGCCTTCTCGGTCAAGCGCCTCGTTAGCATGCAGCGCATCGAGAAGCTTGGCGGCATGCGCGGTCTTGACATGAACAATGCAGAGGACGCCATCGTCAAGGGCACTCGTGAAATTGTCCCTGGCCTCATCGTCGGAGGAATGGAACTTTCCGAAGTCGACGGAGCCAACCGAATGGGTAAGAAATAACACACGAGAACCCGCAATGCCATCGATACTAATGTGCGAACCAGGTCCGACTTTTGGTGCCATGGCTCTGAGTGGTCTCAAGGCTGCCGAAGAGGCACTCAAGATTTTCGAGGTCCGCAAGAAGCAGAATGATCTCTAAAAATTGCGAAAACACAGCAAAGTGCACCAGGAAGTGAGCTAAAAAGGATCAGTGAATGTAGTTTTCAGTTTTCATCATTCTTTTGAGAAACGAATCCTCTGTCAATCGCTCAAGGACCGTGCCATAACCGCGCTCTCTGAATGGAAAGAAACACAAGTGCGATTGCAAGCAAGGACGGCACAGATTGATACAAGTAGCATTAGCAATACTCTGTCCAATATAACATGCTTGCATAACGTTGGAGTGCCACTGTGACTCGGTTTTGTTCTGCGACATTGTGGGATGTCTTGGGACACAATGTACAAGCATCACTCGATTTGAACCTTTGAGGTCTGAGAAAGCCCATCGAATCTCTGCAGAAAGTCACTGACGGCTGCTGCTTGTTGCCGAGGTCGTCTCCGAACCTTGGCCCGCAAGAGGCCGACTCTTTGGAAAACGCCCTTGTTAGTTTTGTGCGGTTGTAGGGCAAGAAAAACGGCCGATTGCTGTTGAGTCCCGGTTCCCTTTTGAATCATCTTCAACAAGTGCACTTGAGCAGCTGGTGTGTTCTCCCTCGTGAAATCCTGGCAATCTGGACTGAAAAACCACCCATCAGGGAAGTCTTCGGGGCTTTTGCACTTGATTGTGAGCAATCGTTTTAGGGTGCCCTGATCTCCGTTGTCCACTATCGTAGCAGCAGCCATTCTCCCCTCGAGCACCAGCGCCCCACGGGTCAAGGATCCGATGAGAGGCGGCGGATCTGGTTGGCAGTCTATTTTGGCCACGCGCGCAGCCATGATGACTTCGGGGTCTGAGAGATCGCTCTGGCACCACAGCGTGGCAAAGCCTCCAGAGACCGAACCCCACGACCATGATGGTATGCTGCGTAGCTCTTTCGATCGTTTTCCATTTTCGGTAATCACCCAGCACAGGTCTTGAATGAGAGAGTCTTCCCACAGGCCAGCCAGGTACCGCCCCTTGTATCCCTTGGCAAGAAGCGTGACCACGCCGGCTGTTGCGGCTAGGCGATCCGACACAAAAGTAAAGTCGAGGTTCATCATGCTCTCAATGTTTTCGTACCAGAGCCGGCGCCTTTTATCAACATCCTTCGTCTGCAGGCCGTACTTTGCGGCGCTGAGGACTTGGTTCGTCGAGGCATCCGACCGAGGGTTCTGGGGAATCATGCCGCACTGGCAGTGCGTGCTGGAGTGGCATTCCCAGACAATCTCGCGTGTGCCAAAGTGGAGGAACCGACGGGAGAGAATGTGTTCCTGGTAAACCCATCCTCGCTTCGTGAGAGGGAATAGGTCGAGATCGTCTTCTTCCACGTCGAAAGGGTGATCAATCACCGTTCTCGTCACGAGGTGATACGGACGTCCCTGCCTATCGGCTCCTCGAAGCTCCAGCGGCTCGTCGGTGCTGAGCTTTTTCGGGAACAAGCCGATGGTGCCGTCTTTTGCGGCTGAAGCGGCAATGGTGAGATCGGCGTTGGAGTAGTACGAAGCCATCTTGACGGCCTCCTCTTCCCAGTCGGACTTGGAGTCTTGGATGATGCACAGCGAATCAATCCAGACAAACTCAAGGCCGATGCGGCAAGCAAAGTCGAGCGCATCCTGGAACGTGACGGAAAGAGACTTCCATGGGATTTCTTTGAGATGCTCCTTGAAGTTTTTCCCGTTGGTTGTGATGATCTGGTGCTTGCCCCAGCAGTGGCTGAGGCATACGTACGGAGCCCGATTGGACGCAGCCGTTTCGTGAAGCCGGACTTTGCAGTTTCCCGGTTTTGAGCCAGATATTATCTGAACAACACGCCTGGGAAGAACCCGTTGCGTTGCAATCTTGCAGTCCTTGTGGTCCTTTTCACACTTTGCAATCCACGCCTTGACCTGCTCTGCTAGAGCGTCGGGGTTGGAGCTGGGGAGGGTGCCAGCTGAGAAGATGGGCCATGGGCATGGTTTTCCTGTAAGTGTGTATCTAATTAGTCAGCGTGACGCTTGATGAACCCATATGTCCTACCAGGCACCGAGTATATGTGAAGAACCCGTCGCTTCCACCCGTTCTTGACATTTCGGAGGGGATCCTCTTCGGTCTCGGGGAATTCCTTTGGAGAGATCGACAGGCCCAAAATGTCGTTTGAAAACTGGCTTTTGTGGCCCCTAAAAAACGAAATAAAGACGCGATAGTATGGTGCGGCTTTGAACACTTCGGGATAGCAGTGCTTGGTAGCTCGGTAGAGGATGTCGCACCCGGGGCAGCTTGCTGCTGACTGGGATATTTCCTCGAGGCCGGGCGAGTAGCCGCTGACCTTTGCGGATTCCTTTTTTACGCTTGCATGGTCAAGTTCGAGACAGATCTTGCAAGGCGAGGAGGTGCTGATCAGCTTTCTGGTCGGCTGATCCCTGGCAGCGCTGGGTTGGGCCTTGCTTGTGGATGGGGTTTTAGGTTCGCTCTTTGTTAGGGCCGCTTGTGCTGTGCGATGGGGCCCTGACAATCCTGAAGATGGCTTTTTTGTAACATTTTCAGCTTTTTTATCGACAGAGTGGCCTTTTATCGGGTCTTCATTGACCCTCTTGATGATAGGTAGCTTCTCCTTTGTCTTGGCGGTGGACACGTGAGATGCTGGGGAGCGGGGTTCCGAGGGTTTCTCTGTGTTACTTTGCTTGGGTGCCATCGCGAAAGGGTATTGAAGAGTATAAATATTCTAACTCACGATCGAGTTCTTCTCAACCATGCGCAATTGTAGACATGGTCTGCTGCACTGTAAAAAAAAGATGGGTAATGCGACGAGGATGCGTGATTTTTTGAGCCAGTCCTGGCTGGGATATTGCTTGGCTTAGCACCATCAAGAGGATCGGTATTATTTGTCTTGGCAACCTAATATAAGCTTCCGTCAAGTTTATTATCGGAAACAAATGTTCTAAACTCTTACATTATGTCAACTTCGTTAATTTTATATCATTATTCAAGCACTTAAAAACTGCAAAACCATTGCATCAAGTCAGTGCGGAGACACAATGAAACGGGCACACACGAATGAATGGCACCGAGCGGGCTTGCAGCGACGGAGTTTCGTGTTGCAACAAGACTGAATGAATTGGAAGATTATCGTTCATCATAAATACATACAACGCGACAAGAAATGATACAATATAAGCGTCAGGTCCAATAACAGATCTGTCAAGCCCTTTCACAACATCCAAGTCCCTGCCCATCGCCAACCTCGTTCCCCGCTTCTCCCCGCTTCAGCCCTACCTACTACTACCATGTATGACCATTTCGGAATCATCCTCCTCCAGCTCCACCACCACCTCCCGAACCAGGGGCGCCTGCGAAGGGGACCGAGCCGACAAGCTGATTTTTGCCAACGCCTGGCCTGTTCTCGGCCCACGACTTGAGCTCCTCGCGCGTCTTGCCCGTGTACTTGAGGAGGTCCTCGTCGCTGATGGGAACCGACTTTTTGCTGTCGCGCACGCGCTCCACGATGTTCTTCTTGGTCCCATCGTCTTCCATGTTTTGGTACCCGGTGTGGGATTGGTCCGAGTGTTGGTTGCCCATCTTTCTTCACGGAAGTTATTGAACAAGAGGAATTAAGTTGAGTTTGATGGATCGCTTGTTTTTTATGATAAAAGAGTTGTATGTTTGAGTTGCGACAGACAGGTTTGGTTCGTTTCTGGAACAATTTATGCGAACGCCTTTCGATCGATCACTTGACATAAGCTGAACAAATCATGTGCCGTGATGCGATGCACAGATTGTGGCAGTGCCCCCCCCTTCTCGCGACGCCCGGTCTAAGAGGCAGGCAGCTGGAACACGCAGGCATCACCAACAGAGCGGCTTTTTCGTATCTCGGGCATTTCCTACCTGTGTGCAGATCATCGGGAGTCGTCGCTGGAGTTGCCCGTTTCACAACGGCAGTGTAAGAAGACCCTTGCAGCGTTGTATTGAACGTTGCCAATAAACATGGCGCCGTCCTCTCACGTCTCGCTCATTCATTCCACTTATTAATAAACCCACCTTCCACCATGGCTGCGTTCCCCGCAAATTGGCAATCAAATGCCACTTCTGGAATCGCCTCGGTTGGCAGCTAGCACCTTCTAGCGTCCATTCCGGCAACGGCCACTCCCTCCAACCACGTCCTCTAACCACTTGCTCTAGCCAGCGTAAGATTACGCATTACGTCGGTGGAATACAGTCGCAAGGTACGACATCTTGAGGGCACACACACACCATTCTGATGCAGTTGGTTTGGCTGTTAAGCCAAGGCGGGGTTTCGTGGCCGAGCCGATGGTCCGTCCACGCCCATTAAGGCGTTTCCATCACAGACGGTGAATTAAGCTTACATCGATTAACGCAGTTCAAAAGTTCAACAAAGCATCAAACGCCAAACGACCGACATCGCTGGATTGTCATGGCTGCAGGCAATTAGCCCGACCGTGTATATGTCAAAAGGAAAAAAACCACGCGAGATGCCAGGTCGAGGCGTGCAGAGGCCCACCGTCTCCACCAAAGCTGAATGTCATGACAATGCCCATCCCTGTGCTAGAGACTTCAACCGTCGCCAACTCCCTCTAGCGCCAAGGCACGTGGCACACCGTACACTGGCTGCCAATACCGATCTAGAAAGTTCAAGTAGTGGCTGTCGAGCTTGCTTGAGCTGCGTGCAAGACCTGACTAGTCATTTGCACGGCTCTACCTCGTCCCGCGGTCAATCAATGCGCCATCCACTAGCCGGATCATCCCTCACCTTGCCGGATTCACCGATAGGCTGAAAGATAATTTCAGGTACGCATCCCCGATGCTAGCCCCCTCCCCTCCCCCCGGAGCTTAATGCCTTCCTGTCCGATCGTATTCATCGTGTCTGTTTCAACACGGTATAAATGATGCACCCCATCGTGATTGACAAGGTTACCCCGATCTTGAACGCAAGCTAGGCGGACGAACTTTGGTGCGTATTACGCTTGATTCCTCTTGGGAAAAAAGTAGAGGATTGGAATTAGATCCATTCCAGCTTGCAAGGGCACACTTGGCCTACCAATAGCGCCGTTTCATCCCATTTTCTAGCTGGCCCCTCACCGCGAGCCCATCATCTCCTCAAGGCCCTCCTCTCCCTAACCTAGGGCTAAGATGATGAAGGGTACTAAGTCGGGGCTCTGATACCAGATAGCTCTGAATAGAACAAGTTTATCTCCTTCTGAGCTAAACCACGGGCTGTCTTTGGATCCGTGTTAGCGGGAACTCGGGCCAAAATTAAATCATGGTGACGACCTTGTTGAGCTAGCCTGGGCGATCAGTTGAAACAGCGTCAACGCTGTGCTGTAGTCTATTTCAGCTATGATGCTATTCAAGGGTGTCTTGTCCAGCACCGCTAGCCGATGATCCTTCCTTGCTTCCTAAATCGTCGGGTCGTCGGGTCATCCGAGCAGGGAACCTTGTAATCTGACTGAAGCAGGCGAGTCTTGTCTCCTTGGATGTGCAGCTAGCTTGTCTGCTTCCATCATTGACGTGGCGACGGTGTGAATCTTTGGAGGAGTAGCATCTTGGCAAGCTGGGCTGGTTGATCTATTTAAACCCCGTAGAGAACCCCGTCCCAAAGTCGACTTTTTCGTCTTCATCCATCAGCTCAACATCTACAACACAGCAACGATTACACAAACAAACCACCTTGTCCTCACACCAAGTTTTAGATTCTACAACCATCAAAATGAAGTTCTCCGTCGTCCTTGCCCTCTTCGCCTCTGCCGTCATGGCCAACACTGTTGTCGAGCGTGACAACGACATCATGGTGCGTAAAGCAGCACGAGCGCAGCCCCCCTTTTCTCTCTCCTCTAACTAATAGCTTCTACAATAGCCCCGTGAACGCAATGACGATATCATGGTACGTGAATGCAACTTTGAACAACAATTCCTCAAAACTAACATGTCCCCCTCAGCCCCGTGTTGCTTTTGCTGAGCCCGAGACCGCCTATGTCAACGATATCGAGGTAAGCTCAGATGCCACACACGAGCCCCCTCCCTCCCCCCCTTCTTGACTCTACTTACTCACTATTTCTGTCTTCTCCCTATATTAGAAGCGATCTTGCGTTAAGACCAGCTGCAGCTGCGCTGGCGTCCCTAACGGACTCTTCTGCGGCGACGGCGTCCTGAACTGCAAGAAAGGCAACGTCTACCAGTGCGGCGGCAACGGCAAGCTGTCGTGCTCCTACGGAGTTCGAAACAGCTGCAAGAAGTGCAACAAGCTCAAGTGCTAGATGCATAGCGGGGCCTGGATTACACAAGAATTGGGAAAATCGTGGAGTCGAGCTCCGCGCTGGGCATAACCAAACTGATAAAGCTGTCTGTGATGGCGGAATGAGGGATTTTTTTTTAGCGAACACGAGTGATTAAACAGACAGCAATAAGAATTAACAAATTGCTTTTTTTTATTCTCCAAGATTCTGGAATGATCAAACACCGTGATGTTTTGTGCAGTGCCCAGCTGTGGGCTGGTTTTGGGAGCACCAACCAATATACTCCCCTCATATTAACAGCGCTAATATTTATTTATTTCTTTTTCCTCTTCTCAAAAAACAAACTCCTGTGTGCATTTTCTTACTTTATTCCATTGTTACTTGAAAATGATGAACTCTTTAGCTGAAGTAGCTACTAGCTCCCAACTAATACCGAGGCACGACACTTTCAAGACAGGGATACCACCACCCCAGTTGCTAGGATGTGTCGTCGGCGCTCAAGCTGAAATGTCGTTTATGATTGGAAGCTATTTACAGAAAGAATGCAGGGGCAAATCTCCCCCCTCATTTGATACTAAAGGCCTCATGCTCATGGGGCACAAATCGGCAAACATCTAAGACCGGCACCATCCTTGTCTCAGCGCTTAAGCGCATGTCCTGTCCAGGGATGCAACACTAGCTTGACGACCTGCATGACAGCTGAACACACTGTTCGACATCTTGACTTTTTTCTTTCCATTTTCTTCTTTTTTTCTGTATACATTCACTATTGAGACAGATGGGGGCAGGGGAAAAAGGCACATCGGCGTACAGAAATGTGATGCGCCACCAACGCTCGCCGTTCCAGGCCATGGCTCACATGCGGCTCATTCACCCACCCATGTCAGCAGTCAGAAGCTTATTTCTTCCTGTTTCCAATACAGACATTTCCCTCGCAACTCTTGAATCATTTTCCAAGTCCTGCGCAGTGGTCATTGCCATCTCCCGTTTTCTCACACAACTAACCCTACAAGTACTCCTTGTTGGCCACCCTTTCGCAAATCTCCTTGAGCATCTTGGCCCCCCACTCGTAGTCGTCCAGACCCAGATACACCTGGGCGCTGAAGCGCACCCAGAAGCGGCTGTCGTGTAGGAAGACGGACAGGTACGTCTTGTAGTCGTTGACCATGGCCCACTGGATCCAGTACAGGGCCTTGAGAGCGTGCTCGGCCGGGACCACCATGTCGCCCTCCTTGGCCGCGGGGCCCTTCTCAGCCGTCCACAGCGGCAGCGCGACGTTGGCCATGCCGCAGTTGCGCAGCGTGCCCGTGTCGTTCTCCATGTACTCGGTCTGCAGCGCGTCCGCCACCAGCTCGATGCCCTTCTTGTTCAGGTCCCACAGGTACTCGAGCACCTTGTCCTCGCCGCCAAACGTGTCCTCTCGCCACTTGATGCCGTCCTTGACGCACAGGTAGGGCGAGTTGTCGCAGGTTCCCACGAACTCGAACCTGGCGACGAACGGCGTGTTCTTGTTGGGCGGCAGCGGCGAGATGCGGTCCGCCGTCTTGGGTACATAGCCGTGGCTCGTTGCCAGCGTTGTCGGGAGCAGATGCTGGTTGCGCTCCGGGACGTAGAACACGGCGCAGCCGCGGGGCACGTGAAGCCACTTGTGGCAGTTGGACACGAAGAAGTCCGGGTCGGCGGCGGTAAGATCGAGCTTGACCATGCCGATGCCCTGCGCTCCATCGACCATGCTGATGACGTCGAGCTCCTTGCACACCTTGACGAGCTCCTCCCAAGGGAACACGACTCCAGGGCGGGAGGACACCACGTCAAATGTGCAGATGCGGGCTCTCTTCCCCGAGGCCTCAATCTCCTTGACGGCATCGCGGAACTTTTGGATAATGTCGGAGTTGTTGATGGGATACGTCAGTGAAATGTTGTGGTGAGATACGTTGCCCTCGTAGTAGTCGACTAGATAATCTGCAACCTTGCCGCAGGCCTCGTAAATTGTTGAGAAAGAAATGATGACGTCTTTGCCATCAGGGTTCCATTTTAGATTGCGATACACTGTGTTGACACCAACAGTAGCATTGGTGACGAAGACAACCGTATCCAAAGGTGCATTGATGATCTTGGCAACCGCCTCTCGAGATTCATCCAGCAGTTGAGTATAGTTATATCTGATAAAGACATCGGGCCGAGCCTCGCTCGCGTCCTGATAGTCGCGAAACTTGTCGCGGACAGCCTTGGGATAAGTGCCAAATGAGCCTGTGCAACTTGTAAGTCAAAAGTATATGCATCAAAAAAAAATAGTAGAGCATATATATATATATATAGACATATGAATGAATATATACGGATTGAGCAGAACGGCTTATCGATGGCACTCACCATGGTTGAGATTTCTCCATTCGGGATCAAACAAAAATTGGTCCTGTAACGACTTGCCAAACACGGGCTTTGCTCGGATGGGAAGCTCCCCAAAAGAATCTTTGCCAATGGAACCCATGGTCGCTTTTCTGTTCAGATGTGTTTTTACGGGATAACAATGCTAGTGAAGGAAGAATGGAAAAGCAGAAGCCTTTATTGCCCGCCCGTGGAAGGCCTCAAATACGTTCTACCACATGCACGTCGTGAGTCAATACTGGAGGCATGACTAACCCAAGTGAACGATACCCCACCTCAACGAATCGTCAACGGCGCCCTTGCGATGGAGATGATACGCGACGCCGAACAACGCCGAACAGTCACCCAGGGCCCGTGTGTAACCGCTTTGCACCGAGACAAAGCTGCGAGCTTCAGCCGCAGAATGGAGTCGTGAGTCGCTGCGTCGTGGCATTGGGGGCCAGCTGAGGTGTCACTGCATCATGGAGTCCCAAATCGGTTCGAACCGTCTTCATGGTGTAAATTCCCTGTATCACAAACGCCTCATAAAAACTATGGCCATGGCTGTCGAGTGGCTATGTCTCAACTAGCTGACGTCTCTGCGTGCTTGCATCTCGTATGTCTCCATAAATAAACCTCATGCCGTGGACGCTTTGGGTCCTGATATGAATCATTGCAATATATATATATAACCGTGTCGCTCATCCTTTACATGACCACCTGGTCCCCCACCGCCTCAGGTCCGAGTTCATCGCCTTGGATGAAGAAGGTTGCTGTTCGTGAATTATTGGGTTGCCTCGTTTTAAACCGGTCAAGGCCAGCACCGCGTCCGTTTCGTCTGGGTTGCTTTCACGCTTGACAACAATGGTCGCGTCAGGTTTGGATTCTTGCTCCCACCTTCTGGGATGTTGGAAATACCGTATCAAGGGATCATCAATGAAGAATGGGTTCCGTATCACAGTGCCGTTTTCTGTCCGCATATTGACTGAAATGTGAGCTAAAGGTGGGCCTGCGGGCGGGCTCGTTGGCTCCAATGGCATTGGCTTTCCGTATCGCGGAGTTGCTGAACTGGGGGGTTGTGGCTTCAAGGGTGGTAGTTGTAGCCCTGGCGATTCGACGCGCTTGGGTACTTCCACAGCTGTTCGCCGCCTCCCCACCGTTGGCATGACTACTTCTTCACCGTCAATCATCTTTCGCTTCCTGCGTCGGGGATTTGACTTGACGGAGTCAATAATCGAGCTTGGTTCTGGAACAATGGGTGCTGGCTTCACTGGAGTGCTGGTTTTCTCCATAGCCGGAGCAGGTTCTGAGGCATGGACAACTCCTGGTGCTGTTGCCAGGACAGGTTCAGAGGGAGCTGCAGGCTCTGTTGAATCCGCGGTTTCCGCGGGCGGCTTTTGACGAGATCGGCCATGGTTGGGATTGAGTGTTGATGGAAGCTTCTTCGGTCTCTCGAGTGCACCAGGTGCCGATTTGCGAGGGCGCCTGGCTCTGGGTTTGGTGATCTTATTCTCCACATTCAACGGGCCCTCGACAGTTGTAACTGCAGGCGCTATTGATATAGAAGCCCTCCTGTCAAACTGCTCCGTTCCCGTGATTCTGTGAAGCTCATTCATTATCTTTAACGTCCAGTAGGCCCCTGTGACTTTAGTGTCTCGAAGAGCTACTGGGTTAGCCGGAGGAGGTTTCTTCGACTCTGCCTTTTCACCTTCTGCCGAACCACCACTGGATTCTCGCTTCTTCTTGGGCTTGGGCGGCTCGGGATCTTTCCAAAGCTTGGGGATCTTGTCCTGCAAATCCGCCACCCAAGCATCGCAGTCCCACTCGACCCAATAATCAATAATATCGCCCCAGGAGCTCTCCGGGGGCTTTGTAAAGTTGACAAACACCACCTTGCCACCCTTTGTGTGCACTGCCTTGGCAAACTCTCGAACCATGACTTTAAGACCGTGTACTCGCAAACTAGTGCCTAGAATAAGGAGCAAATCAGGATTTAAAGCCAAGTCGTGGGTAACGATAGGGCTGATGAGGTGTGAGTTGGGGTGCTCCTCGCCGTAGAGTACAATATCCGGCCTGAGCTTTCCAACACCGAGAGCTCGCTTTCCCCTTTCCTCTCGGGCAGTTGTCGCGCCCACGCAGTGAGGGCACTCCGGCTGCTGCCCAGACATGGTTTCCAGTTCCTTCGAGTCGTCCCACGAGCAGACACGACCACAGAGAAAGCATCTTAAAAGTTCCAGGGACCCGTGGAGGAAAACACATTCGACACCTGAGCGTGGTGGTTCCCGGCGAGCATTCTTTGGAGGCGGCTTTGTGGCATCGGACGACTGCTCTGTCTCAAGACTCACAGGGGTTTCTGTTCCATCAGATTGGCTTTGCGATTGTTGACTAGGTTCAGAGTCTGATGCCTGCTGAGTCCTGTCCGACGGGCTCTGGTCGATACTCGTGTTGGAGGCTTCTTCGACCATCTTATTAAGTACAGATGAGTTGGCTGTCGATCTCCGCGAAAAACGGCCGCGGCTACCAGGGCCGTCTTTCAGCGACGTTGAGAGGCCAACCTTTTCTTCGATTTGATCAATGTTTTGAGTGTAGCAACGAACCAGTTTCCCCCGGTCTCTTAGGTGGCTGATAAAACGATGTGAACTTGTAGGTTGGATATCCTTCACTTTCTGTCGTAGAGTCGTGGCAAACGTATAAAAAACTGATGTCCTGAGAGGGTCTGACCAGATTGAGGCGTCAAATAGGTCCTTACCCTTCATGTTAGGGAGTGTAGCTCGGCTAGGCTGCGAGGCCTGAGAAGAGCCAATATTGATTGCATTGGTGGAATCATCAACCTCGGATGGAGAGGTGCTGCGGCGGCTTGCATTTTCTGCTGAGGGAGAGCTTGGCTCAAAAGGGTCAAATAGAACAGGAGGTGGGCTTGACAGCGGCGAACTGGGAGGGATTATAACATCGCTAAGATGGCTGAGGCGATGCTTCCGAAACGCAGTTGTTGGGATAGCTAGATCGTCTGGTGGCGGTGAGGACAGAGGCGACGTTACAGGCTGCGCAGCTGCTCGGGACTGTCTCGTTCTTCTGGGCGATATCACCGGTAAACTGACCACGGCATCATTCGCGTCTTCGGTGTGTTGCTGACTTTGGTCTTCACGCTTCACATTGGAAGACGCACTATCGGATCCGGTGGATTGAGCCTCAATGCGAACTTGAATTTCCTCGTCGGTAGCCTCCGACTTGGTTTCCGACCCGGACGTGTTATCGCACGAGAGCCTCCGTCGTTTGCTCTCTCGGCCACTGTCGAAATCGCCTTTATCCTGGTCGTCGCGCACATCCTGCTCGGCCAGGCGCGCCTGGCGGGCGGCGGCGTCGAATTGAGCCTGGATCAACGAGTAGAGGCCATTTTCGGAGCGGAAATCCTGCAATAGTTAGCACGCGGGCTCTCTCAAAGCTCGCCCGGACAAAAGCAGGAGAGGCTCTGGTCCGGGGGGAGTTGTCCGAGCAAGAGGAAGCGGGGAACCGCAACATACAGGAATGCCCGAGTTGGTGCTGATGCCAGCGCCGGTAACGACAACAACCTTGCGGGCCTTGAGCAGGGAATTGGCAATTTCTTGAAGGTTCTCCTGCGAGCTGGGCGGGACATGCGTGGTCGGCATCGTCAAGGGTCGAGGGCCTGGGCCGAGTCGAGCGAAAGAGCCAGCCGCGACACGCGTAAATCAGAGCGTTTGGCTGGGCGAAGCGATAGCGGTTCCCGGCTCACTGGCGTAGCGCAGCGGTGCGGAATCGCGACTGCAGGCGGTCGGCGGGGACAGCGTCCACGGGTTCTAAAGTTGTTGACAAACGAGGGCTCGGGCAGACATTGTGCGTTGTGAACGAGTTGCGGCTAGAGTTTGAGGGTGTCGAGGGTGAGCGGCACAGGTTTGTGGTTCGACCTCTACAACCTTGAGAGTATGGAATCGCGGACAGCACCGCGACGTCGTAGTGGAGCGGAGCAGAACAGTTGCTGATTGGCAAACGGGCCGGACCACGAGGGAGGGGAAGTCGTGCTAGAGTGAGCAAACAGGGTTGGCAAAGCTGTCTCGCAGACACGTCCTCGACCGTGAATCATCTAAGTTGGCTGGCAGAGAAAGAGGGAGTTGCGTTTTGCTCATGTCAAGTCCAAGACGCGATAGGCCGACTGGGTCTCCGAAACCACAACTGGGGCCGTGTTGTGATGTGTTCAGCGCGGTTAGTGGCCGGGGCTCACCTTAGCGCACTGACGCGCTGCAACTGTCACTATCGATAAGAGCCACGGGGGAGCCACGGGGGGGCCACAGGGCATCTCAGTCAGTGTTCTTCAGCGGATCCTGCTGGACCCCGGCCATTGCCCTGGGTCTTCCTCACACGGGATGGCAGCGTTGGCGTGCTGTGCTCACGAGCGGAGATCCCTCCCATGGAGAACGGATGACGTGACTCCACCAAAACAAAGCAGGTCATTGTTTCAGTCAAGTTGGCGAGAAAAAAAGAAATTAGGTATTTCATTGATAATGAGTCGTTACATTATGTTTATTCTCTCGTTAGAAGAGCACTAAAAAATATATCGTAATACAAATGAGTTGAAAAAACCTCCGCGTTCGCCTTCACGCCTCGGACTCATTTCAAGGCATATTCACCAACACGCTAAACAACTTGACAAAATCCGATGGCACTCCCAGCCCTGTCACGGTATCGTATCCCTTTGTCGCGGGCCACCCGGCCGGCCCATTCGGACCCCTAAACTGGCACGGGTAGCTCTCCCCCTGGGTAATGTCTTGGAGGACCGCCTGCACTTGGCTCGAGTATAGTCTAGGGTTGAGCCACCCAAGAAGCGGCTTGCCCTTGCGCACGCGCGCATCATTGATGAGGGCAACCATTGACGCTATCACGGGCGTGCTTGCGCTAGTGCCCTGGAGCGACGTGCGGTATCCAGATTGCACAATGGTGAAGCTCGATCCCACGGCCGAAATGTCGGGCACTGCTCGGTAGCTTGAGTTGTAGTAGCCGTTCATACGCCCGTTGAGAGCTGCAACGTAGCTACCGACGGCTGCGTCCTGCCACCTCTCGCGCGGGAAGATCTGCGAAAAGCCACCGCCACTGTATCCCGCTGCCTGAGGGGGCTCTTGCTGGTTGGAAACGGCGCCAATGCTCGTAACCCACGGGCACGTCGCTGGGAAGACAGCCATGGCGACATCGCGGTCGGATCCGTCGTTGGTTCGGCAGTTGGAGTTGCTGGATCCCTTGGCTCCTCCGTCGCCAGAAGCCGCCAAGATGGTTGTCCCGCGGGCGGCCAGAACCCCAAACAGCTGGCACACGCGCTGAGCGTACAGTATCGGCACAGAGAGCTCGTCATCAGCGTACGAAATAGACAGCACATGCGGGATCTCACTGTCCGGCTTGTTTAGAAGGTGTTCGAGAAATTCCAAATAGGGCTCATTTGTAGATCTACTTGCGGGCTCAGTGACGCCCTGGTCGTTGATCTTCATTCCTCTGCCGCCAGTAAGATAGTAGATAATCTTGGCGGGATAGCCGAGTCCCAGAGCGTACTGGAGGTCGAGACCTGCCTCTCCACCAGACTGCCATAGGTCTTGTGAGTTTACGGCTCCGTTGATGACCTCGACGCTGTAGTTGTAATTGAGTTTGTAGTATTTGGGGGCCATGCTCTTGAGAAACGCATCGCTGTCTGCATAGTTGGCGTTCTCTTCGAGGAAGCCCGCAACTCCCAACCGGATCGGAGAGTCGCGGCCGGGTTTGTAGTTAATGTTGTAGAGCTTTCGAAGGCAAGTAGGTGTGACGACTGGGCTGCAAAATGCGTCTCTTTTCGCCACCTCGTTCACTTCATCAGGGTCAACCTCTGCAACCTCCGCGGGGGCGACGGCATGGCTTGTTGAAGTAAGGTCTCTCTTTGGTGTCATAAAGTTGGTGAGCGGGTAGATGAAGTCGATTGAATCGAAGACGGACATGGGAACAGAGTATTCTCTTGTCCGGAGTACAGGCGATTGTTGTTCAAACTGGTATAAAGACAAAGCCATGCCCAGGAGAATCTCAGCCTTGACAACCGATGTTATGACGTGAATCCAGCCCTTGTCTGCGGAAGCTTGTTCACTCAAGCCGTTGTTTCCCAGCCAGCTCATAACATCGTGAACATCTTTTGGGTCCGGGTCCTGAAGTGCCTGCGCCTCCTCAAAGGAAAGGAAGCCGGTTTCGCTTTCTGATCTTTTCCTCAATGTGTGACCTGCCTTATCAATGTCGGGTTGTCGGAGTGCAATGGACAGTTGCACTTTTTGGTTCGGGTCTGGTGCGGCATGGACTTCTCTCCAACCTGCTGGTATTACCGGCGCATCTTCGAGAGTCATGCGATTGGCAGCGCTGAGGCCAGCCAAGGCCAGCACAAGAAAAGATCTGAGAATCATGGTTTTTGGCTGAGCTGTGAATTGATGAGTTACGCAATTCAACTAGGGCCATATGCTTGCTCATATACTAGACCCAACCACCCAATGCAGGCTCCCGATCGTCTCTGTATGTGCACAAAGCAAGACACCAACCGCGCTCTTACGCAAGGGTGAGAACAATCATATTCCATGGGAAAGCTGGACGGAAACATTAAGGAGAATGGGTGATTTATTGAATAATCTATAGACTAATGGATTCCCACGTCGCTTGGCATTGGTTTCACAGAGATCAGAGCTCGGTCCTTTGACCCTTGGCACGCCCCGATGCTCGTCCAGGTGGCGGGACGACAGATACGAATGCATTGGAAATGGACCTTGAGCAAGACGTATGTCTCATAAAAAATTAGAAGGGACGTATGAAGGTCGACGCAGAAGTTTCGATGCGTCTATGAGCCAAGAAAGATCTGCATTGTCAGAAACAAACATTCGCTGTGTGGCATTATTACTGGCCTCCCTGGCAACATTGATGCGCATCACAATGTCCATTCAAGGTGAGATATAGGATCAAAGGGAGAAAGGAATGTTGAAAGACAGTGGGGAACAGAACACACGGGCAACCTGAGCATAGGCGAAGGGAAGCAATTTTCTGGTTGCGCGCGTTTGTGTGAATAATTGACCACGCATGTATTCGCTGGCCTTTGCCATGTTACCTCGGCATGCGGCGATGTGATATGTTGGTTTGTCCACCTCATCAAGAAGTCGGACCCTTCTTTCTGCATAGTCATGGGTCCCGCTAAGCTGATATGTCATGCCAAATATACAAAAAAAAGCTGGAACGAGACATGAACCTGGTACAATCCATGATGTGGCATTGCTCGAAGCGGAGAATAAGCGCATATGGTGGGAGTGGGGGATGATGCAATACGCATCCCAGGACAGCGCTGGAAAAGGAGGGAAGACATTCTCCAAGAGAAACCAGACCCTGCAGCTCGGCCAACTCCTCCAGCTGGAATTCGCTGCTTGGGACATTGGCGTTGAAGGCAGGGAAGCGGAAGCCCTTCACGTCTCCCCGTCCCCACACCACTTCACTAAACGCCTCTGCTGAGACGGGTGGGGCACCCATCGGCTCCCTTGTCCGCGGCCCGCTGAGTGCACCAATTAGGCCCCATCCCAGCGCCCTTGTGCCCTTAAATGCATTGGCCCTAGAATAGCTCTTGCGTTTTGGAAGGCTTGCAGCTAAACGAAGCACCTCACATGATCGTGCACCTGATCAACTCCCCGACGAGCCTCAATATCAACGCAAGCTTTGGTTGATGGCTTCGACGCCCGTCTCCCCAAACCAGCAACCCCGAATCGGAAGGGAAAAAAAAAAAAAAAAAAAAAAAA
>KV875232.1:1968455-2039596 GCA_001879505.1 Calonectria pseudoreteaudii
AAAACCAAACTGCAAACTTCCCACCCTTGCTTCGGTCTTGCGCCATTCTTACTACCGCAAACTCCGCCTTTTCCATGCCACCCACCGACGCTTCCTTCACAAAATCCCCGCCCGCCTCAGGGCTGAGGGGCTAACCCTCTGTTGAGGGTCACTTGCTGGGCAGCCTGCACTGTGATTTGCCCTCCGCGGATCACAGTCGTTCATTGCTTGCATCAAATGCCTCTCGTCTGGCCACTTAGACGCCTTCCATTGATGCCCATCCCACCCGCAGCTCCACCTAGTGCCAAGGTTCTCGTCTCCACCGCCGAGGGCCCGAAGGACACTACGACGACCCGAAGCGGCACTATACCACGTCCGTCCTGGGCATGTAACCACCTCCACGACATTGGCCCATCTGATGCCGCGTTGGTCACTGAAATGACTCTTATAGGCCGCCATGTCCTCTTAGTCAGGGATCAAGAAACTCCCGCCCGCATCCGAGGGCTTTCCAAGAGCTCCCTTCGCCAATTGCATCCCCTTATGTCCCACGGTGTATGCGGGGGGGTGTCCGCCACCAGCCGTCGACTGGTTTTGACCGTCAGTTCCTGGACGAAAAGCCTATATCCGCCACCGTAGCCACCAAGAGTCTGTAAATCCCACCGGGGGTAGGAAGGATGGACCAAGGACGAGCAGTTTCTTGTTGATGTCTTAAATATTTTCCTGTCCCGGTCTTGCTTCACGTGTCTTTTGCCCTCCCCCATTCTCATGCCCCTCCATCTTTCCCCTCCTCTTCCCTTTGTGCTCCATCAATTTTCCATCTCCACGCTCACCGTTCTGTCTGCTTGTGACTGTTGACGCTTGTTCCCCCAAAGTAATCCAAACCTGCACAATGGTGGGCTCAGATCATCTCAATGTCTTTACAGGGCCAGACTCTGTCCGCAACTTCTTTGATCCCGAGCTATCTCCTCCCATCCCTTTGGTAGAGATTCCCGACTGTCTCAACCCATATCGGGGCGATGGCGTCCGCATCTATGCTAAGATGATGTCGATGCACCCTGCTACCAACGTCAAAGTCATGCCCGGTTGGTCTCCAAATTCACTGTAGGCAAAGTTCGTGTCACTGACATTGGACTCCAGCCATGAATCTTTTAGAAAAGGGAGTTGAGCCTGGAACCACCAAGACGATTGTTGAGAGCAGCTCGGGCTCGACTGTCATCTCTATGGCCATGGTGGCCAGGGCATTTCACGGCATTGATGATGTTCACGCCTATCTTAGCAATAAGACGAGCGATACCAAACTGCGCCTGATGCAATTCTTTGGTCTTAATGTGTAAGAATCGTCCTTCTTACCTGCCACGCTAAGCCCTACTAAGAAGTATTCCAACATAGCACCTTGTTTGGTGGCCCTGCCCAGCCTACCCCCGTCGACGAGAGGGGTGGTATTCGGGCTGCTGCTCGAAAGGCTGCTGAATCAGAGTCTGTTTGCAGTCCCAACCAATACGAAAATGACTATGTATGTGTGCCTCTGCATCTCCTTGGGCTGTAACTCACAGTGCTTTTGTAGAACTGGAAATCCCATGTTCGCTGGACAGGCCCTCAGATTCATAAGCAGCTTCCAAACATCAACGTCATTGTCGCTTCAATGGGAACATCAGGTACGTGGTTTCTCACCAACTCAATGAATTGTATTTTAATTTATAACGAAAAGGTACCATGACCGGCCTTGGTACCTATTTCAAAGAGGCAAAGCCGTCCGTTTACCGTATTGCGTAAGCAGTCTCCTGACGTAGCCTACCACTGATCTGACTGACACCGATTCACAAGCGTCTGCACAAATGCCGGAGAGCGTGTCCCAGGTCCTCGGGAATACTCTCTCATGGAGGAGGTCAAGTTTCCCTACAAGGAATCGCATGACGCTCTCGAAGAGGTATCGGCCAAGGACTCCTTCTCATTATCATTAGATCTTTCGCGCCAGGGAATTGTCTGCGGCCCCTCCTCAGGCATCACCCTGAAAGGTCTCTTTCAGAGAATTGAAAAGATGAAGCAGGATGGGAGTCTATCCCGTATTGCTGGCCCAGATGGGGATATTCACTGTGTCTTTATGTGCAGCGACCTCCCTTACCAATACTTGAATGAGTACTTTTCCAACCTAGGACCTGAAAAGTTCAGTCCTCTTCGCAATGAGGTATGATTCAGAAGCCTCGAACATGGGCTTACCAAAAGCTAACCAAATGTTTAGAAACTCCGACATGTGGATCTTTACCGATATGATGACAGCTGGGAACTTGGGGCCCTTCCTGCCCTCTCCAGCTACTTCAACATTCACCCCTTGGGCTCTCACGACACGATGCTGTCGCTGGCCGACCAATTAGACAAGGCCTTGTCTGCTAGGCCTAATACCCAAATCTTGGATTTCCGCCGTTCCTTGGATTATGAGACATTCCATCTCCCCAACTCGGTCAACATTCCTCTGGACACCCTTCGAGACGGATCCGCTCGTGGCAGTCCCTTTGCCAATGTTGCCGATGAATGCGACATGCTTGAGGAGCTCTGGCTTGAGCTTGAAGAGATATTTACAGTACAGGACAAAAACGGCAAGCGTAACGCCAGCGCGAATGCCTTGATGGCAATGCTTCGCGGCAAAAAGGTTCTGACTCTATGCTACGATGGTGACAGCGCCAGAGTTGCCAACAGCGTCCTTCGAGCTAAGGGCATTAAGGCCGAAAGCATCCTCGGCGGCTACGCTGCGCTATCTAAATTGCAGATGCCGTGCAACAGCACCTGCAAGGTCACTACGCTACCTGTTAGGCTCGAATCGCTCGAGGTTTAATAGTGCTCACCCCTTGATTTTGTCATTTGGGGTATAAATTGAGCGCTAGTGACCCCGTCTCTTTCTTTTGTACACGCAACTGCCACAAAGTTTTTTTTTCCTTTTTTTCTTTTTTTTTCTTAGGATTGATCCAGATGAGCAGTGGGCATCTGGGATCTTCCCTCTCTTCAAGTTACGGTCCGGGGTGGGCTTCGGGTCTGGAAGTGCAGTGGGTTTCCAGGACCTCGAAGGCTGAAATTACCGCGCACAGGTTTGGGATATGATTTACGATATGAAACATGAACACGGAAGAGGCGGAGAACACCGAGACCTCTCTTTCGTTGTCGATCACGGATAACGGAGAGTTTAACGGGTTGGCGTCTGGAAGTGCAGTGGGCATCCGGGACACCAGGGCTTCAACATGACCTAACCGAAACCAGGGGAGCAAACCAGGTCCAGAAGTGCAGTGGGTTTCTGGGGCCTGGAATTGATTTCAACAATCGAGAGAAAAGTATATTTTCTATAACCACGGACGTGTTGCCGACCATAGAGTCGTTGCTATTTATCATTCTTGAGTCCCGTGCACTCTCATACCACATGTGCAAGCAGGTTCATGAGAGCCAGGGCTGTGCTTTTCAACAAATAAAAATTATTTCGAGTCCGGTACTTTGCTTGCTTTTTCATGCAGTAGTGTTGGATCCATGGGTATAGGACTGGACAGCTTTTGGCCCGACGCCTGAATTGGTTCCAACCGAGGTGTACTGGAATTACACCCCGAAGGCTTGGAATCACCTCGCCTCAAAGCACACATCAACTCAGATCGGCAACATAAGTTTATCCATGTTCATTTTTACGAAATAAAAACTTTCAGTGCCTTGTATTTTTTGTTTCATTTTATTTTGGGGGGACAAAAATCCTTTTCGAGCTGTGCTAACCCCTCTCGCTCGATGGATGGACAGAGATTATTCATCATTGCACTTAGAAGCCCGACTTAGACGTTTTTATGATTACACTGGTGTTGGATTCGGTACTAGAAACATAAATTGAGGTTCATTTTCCACGGCAGCTGGAAGCGGTGATTCCAAACGATGGATCCTACACCAGCAGACGTTTCAACGTGCCGTGTCAGTGGGCGGCAACGCGTGATAATGACCAACCGCGGCTCAATTAGCCAGCATCAAAGAGACGGTTTGATATACACGCAAATTACCACAACGGACATGCACAAGAAGACGATCAAACGGATGACGAGGCTCAAAATCAGCCGATACGAGGTTGGTGGTTTAAAGGTGCGGACAACCGTGGGGCGCAAGGGGGGATTGCCATGTTGGAGATGGCATGGCGCAGTTGCACATGTGCAATACGAGGATATCCCGGCCATGAGTCAAGGCACGGGCTGGCAGGTATGCGGACACTAATTTCGGCGGGCTGCCAAGACAAGCTAGAGTTGGGATGGATGGGGGATGCGGATCGAAACTTGTTTCGTCACTAGAGGGAACAGCAAACAGTCGGTTTTTGTGGTCAGTTGACCTCTGCCATCCGCGTATGAGGCCGGCCTACCTTGGATTTTGAGGCGTCGATATCGAGCAATGCTCGACGTTGCATCCCTCAATGCCCCCCCCTTCCCCCCAGCCTAGCCCCCCGCTGTGAACAGCAAACCCCCCGGGCAGACAGCATTAGACTTGCCGCTTAAACGAGCGGCGTTCCATTCGGCTTTTCCCATGTGCCACCAGGGCAGTTTCCCAGATTGCCGGCATTGCTCTTGAGGGCCCCCGACTCAGCCATAGAAGGCTATGCCGAGGGGGACGGAGCATGCCGCTACTTCCGAACATTCCTGGCAGTTGATGTCTCCCTTTTTTGTCTCTAACTTTTTGGGCAGGTTTTTTTTTTTTTTAGTTGGAAATCTAGAAGTCAGGGGACGGTTTCCGTGTTGCTGTTCGTTGGATGTTGGTTCTTGGCTGTGGAATTGCGCGGAGGCCACGGAATGGCCCAGTTCGCAGTTCGCAGGTCGCAATCTCTGTGCTGACGCTGGCCCGCGCGGGAAATGCTTAAGGGCACACGGGAGAGAGGTAACCCACATTCCCGTTAATGAATCGAGACGCAAGAGCATGGTGGTTACTTTTTTGTTTATTCCTTTTTGGTTCAGGGAGAACGAGGATGGCCTCGGCTGCGTTTACAGTACACCACCGGGCACGTTCCACCCATGGATGGCAACCGAAGAAACATCCATCATCCATGGAATAAATTCAAAATTGCTGCTACTCCGGGCGTAATCTGACCAAGGACAGCTTGAGCACAGGCTGGTTTCACTTGGTCCTAGTCTATCGATTGCTGCCTGACACTAAAAAAAAAACCGACGGCATAAAACCGTCCTTACAGTCGCGTCAATAGTCCAGAAAAATAGATGGAGAAAATAAAACGCCCATCAGCAACAGGGCTGGACGGGCTGCATACGACGTGGCGTCATGTGAGCAACTGACAGCTCCAGTGGCGCTTGTGGTGGCTTGAATATTGCGCCATGGAGCCAAGGCCCAGACTCCCGGGAAGCGAGAGAGGGAAAGAGGCCTTGCCGCCACGGCTTTTCACTGTGCGACACGTCGCTACTTGTGCGTCGTTTCTTTTTTTAACCAAAAACAAAAAAGAAAAAAGTTGTGCGAAATTGAACAGATAGTCGAACAAAACGAAACAAAAAGATTCCAACAAATGCAACACAAGGCAGGTGTGTTATCGCCGACGGGTCCTTCTGTCATTGACCTTCGTATTTCTTTTATGCCGTCATTTCGCCAAATGTGCGAAAATGGGTCTTCCGGAGCGCCCCACCAACGCAGACTAGCCATGTTTATCTGCCTGCTTATTCGGAGCAGTCCATTCGAGCAGGAATCTACGGAGTCAGAAGGAGGGAGAAGAATGATGCGGAGGGCCAACAAAAAAAAAAAAAAAAAAAAAAAAAAAGACTTCAGCCCGCCTCAATCTTACGTCCCCAGTTGGACAATTGGACATGCGGGCGCCAGCGACGAAGACGATGGCGTTTACAGCGGACAGTGGTGCCCGCGGTGCGACGTCGCCTGACGCGGCGCTTGGGTAGTCGGCTGCATCGAGCTTAGAATGGGGCCAACTGGAGTCTGCGTGCAGAGAGCACTATCGATCGATGATGGGCATTGGGGAGGCATGGTTCAGCCTTCCTGAAGCCATTCCGGCCACTTGATTTGTCCAATGTTTGGGCCAGAGGCGAGCTGAAACTCTCTTTTTGTTTTGGTCCGGTTGGCTGTCATGAGAGCGAAAAAGGAGGGGAACATGCTTGTCGACGTGCTGATCGATCCAACTCTGCAACTGGTTGGTGAAACAATAAACCAGCTGCAAAGGGACAGACACACAGACACGCCCCCAGCCTCAATATCCATCATGACTTCATCACTGGCGAGCTCTGACCATTATTGACCGCCAGGAAGGAAAGAAGAAAAAAAAGGGTCCCAAAGGGAGACCAAGCTCCAGCACTAATTGCTCCACACACACACACAGACATACACACACAGACAAGAGTCTCTTGCACGATAACTTGACAGCAATGTACACCGCACACTTCAGCCAGCCACGGCGTCAACCTTTTTCCCACGCCATGTTGACAGCCAGCCTCGCCCTCACTAGTGTGCCACCACCCCTCTTCCCCAATCGCAATTGGGAAAGCTAGAATCGAGGAAAAAAAGAAAATGTCGATCGATTCACTTTGCTCTCTCTTTCGCTATCGCTACCTCCGTCCCTTGGCAGAAACTCTAACAAGCACCCACCCCCAGGCCCATGGGCCCATCGTTACATTCCAGCCTAGTCATTGCGTGGCAACACGCGTGCCAGTCGTGGACATTTTTCCTAAAGGACAATTATGCGCCGTCGAGATGGAAGAGAAAAAAAATGAATGAGTGAAATGAAATAAAAAAAAAATAATAATAAATAATAACAGGGGTCTCTACAAACAAACTCTGCTGCTGCTGCTGTGCGGCGGCGGCGGCGGCGGCTTTGTCCGTCCTGCCAACAGAGATCCGTCCAGGTCTCATGATGCATGGCTTGGGTAGGGTCTAGAAGTCCGGGGCCAAAAGCAAACAAGGGTGCAAGCCCAACGGTGGCCCGTAGCCAATTACCGTTCCTTATACTCTTTCTTCGTCGTCCGACCCCTTACCTACTTTTTTTTTTTGAACCGGGTTACTGGACTTGCCCAGCGCGCGCGTGCAGACGAGCAGTGTCTCACTCCAAAATCTGGGGACCCAGACTCCCGGGCCCCTAATTTAGCTGGATCCCTCTTGTCTAATCATCTGAGCCCTGCCCAGCGGGCGGTGGTGCCCTGCTCCGCTGAAGAGGACGAAAGCAGCAGAAGGGGGACCCCTGGGCGTCATAGCCAGCCTTGTTCCTATAGTTAATTGATACGGTCTAGTTGGATAAGATGCTAGGCCCGATTCGACCCCTGCCATTGTCGATTGCCCATGATGGGTTCATCCTCTCTCTCACCGTTCGTCCGCCGCCGCCGCCGCCGCTGCCGTCGTCTTCGTCGCTGTTACCGTGGGGGCGAGCCTGGCCCTGTCGACGGAAGAAATATTCGCTTCTTGTTCTTTTTTGTCTCGACGTTGTACTGGCATGCCACCCCGGTAAGGGCCCCCTCTCTCCTCCCCCGAAGCCTCAAAAGATATCGGCGGAGAAAAAAAAACAGTTAGGCCCCATGGGCCTCCCTCTGGTCCCTTCTGGTCCCTCTTGTGGTCCTCTGGGTCGGGCGCCACACGACTCGAGAACCGACTTCCCAGGGTGCACGACGGGGACGGGGGGTGGCATGCCGAATGTGCCAAAGAGGAGCGGTTATATCTACCCCTGGTCCCCTTTGCCTGGCCTGTCTCCGTCCGGCGTGTCTCCATCGACGTAGGGATATGCACTCATTCGCTTGACTCGACCCCAAAGTCTCTCGCTATTTACACTCTTGCCTTGCCCACCACCTCTGCCGGGTGAAGTAGAAGTTTAAAACAAAAACCTACTTGCCCGTTCGTATCGATTGCTCTCCTCCCCTCCCTCTCTCCCTCTGGCCGTGCATTGTCCATTGTATATCTTGTTTGGGGGCTGGTATTTGTTTTATTTTACTTTATTTTTTTCATTTATTTCAGCGGCGCACAGTTGCAGCAACCCTTCGTTTCAACTCGACGCTCCTTTCATAACCCTGCTCTCGGACCTTGGCGTGTCGTCCCATCGACTTAGACCAGCTTGTGCTTGTTGGGGGCCACAGGTGAGAAGGGCAACAAAACAAGGAAACCGGTTTCCAAGCCAGACACCCTCGGTCATTTTCCCACCACACCAAGACAGGAACAAACGAGAGGGAAAAAGAACAAAAAAGCAAAGAGGGAAAAAAAAAGAAAGGAAGGAACCATGGCGCAGAAGAAGGATCTCCTGGCCAAGGTCTTTGGCACTCGCCTCTCGAACCGACTCCGGGGCACCAGTGCTAAGAACGGATCCCAACACAACAAGTACCACACCCAGGACCCCGACGAGGAGGCAGAGGCAGAGCTTCGGCGCCCCAGCACAGCGCCCTCGCGGGACGCACCGCGAAAGGCATCATACAAGAAAAATCCGCCGCCACCCATCCGGACCAGATTCGACCGTGATGACATGGTCGGGCTCGCCATGTCGTCCGACTCATCGGATCAGGAGCAGCTCGAGGCCAACAGCGACGGCGGCCAACCCCGGTCCCGTCGCCGCCGGCAGCAGCAGCAAGCGAAGCCACAACAACAGGAGCTGCAGCGACCCCGGACAGCTCCCAACGGGTCTTCTTCTTCCTCCTCTTCCTCTCGCCGCATCACCATCGCCGCGTCACCTCCCCCCGTGCCATCCACCTCCTCAATGCCCGCCGCACCCGACCTGTCGCCTCGCCGGCTCTCGCGCCGCACCTCGCTGAAGCAACGCTTCTGGAGCGCGAACCCGTCCAACAGCTTCCTAGAGCTCGATCCGGCCTCGCCGTCCTTCCCCAAGGGCAACGGGGGCGCCTCGTCAAGCCGCGCTCGCAGCGTCTACATGCCACGCCACGCCGCCACAGACTTCTCCAAAACAGCTCTCGCTCGACGCACCAGCGTCCACGCCCGCGCTTCGGAGCGCATTGCCCGCCGCTTCAGCAACTCGGAGGACAACGACGACGACGCAAAGACGCTGTGCTCCATCAATTGCCGCGAGGAGCAGGACCCCGAGGAAATCACCCGCGACCTCGACCTGTGGCTCGCCACCCTGCGCCGCCAGCAAGCCGCCATGAAGACGGCCCCGGCCGCCTCCTCGTCTTCATCGACGTCGGCCTGCGCATCCGGCTCCGTCTCCGCTGATGAGCAGCTTCAGGTGCAGCAGCACGTGGTGCAGCAGACCAAGTTCCTGCAGTGCCCGCCGCCGCCGTCGCCGCTCTCACCCAGCGGCACCTTTGCGTCGTGCTGCTCCGCCACCGGCACCAGCCCGGGCAGCAACTACAGCCACGCGGCCGCCACAGAGTCCGAGAGCGACGACGAGTACGGCGTCTTCTCGCAGCTCCAGGCCGAGACCAAGTCCAAGGCCCAGTCCAAGGCCCAGTCCAAGGCCCAAGCCCGCGCCGCCCTCCGCTGCTCCACCATCATCACCACCGCCCCGTCCCCCGTCGACAACGAGGACGACACAGAGTACACCGGCGGCGGCCTCTTCGGCAGCGCGCCCTCACCCATGCTCGACGACCCCATCCTCCACCGCAGCAGCACCTACGGCAAACACCCAATGCCTCTCCCGCCCTCACCCTCCCCTCGCCGCAGCAACACCATCGCCCGGCCCAAGTCCCTCACCGCCTCCAGATCGCCGCGCATGAGCACCTTCGTCGGCGGCGCCCGTCCTCCCGTGCCCATTGTCACTCCCGGCGCCGGCGCCGGTCCCATCATGACCGACTACCTCGAGCCCTCGTCGCGCCCGCGCTCCAGCATCACCCGAACCAGCACCGCCCCCGAGTCCCGTCGGACCTCGTGCGCAAAGACGCCCGCCGTCACCACCGTCGTCGAGGCTTCGTAAAAAGAAAGCGAATCAACCAAAATCAACAACAAGAACAATCCCTACCTCTCTAGGATGTATACAAATGGCGCATCAACAACATCATATATCCATATTCATTACAAACCTACTAATTAAACCGCATGAAGCTTCGTGTCTCATGTTCTTTTTTTTTCATTTCCACAACTTTTATACACTACACCATTCACTCTTTTATATTTTTAACAACAACAATGTGTTATTACTATTCAAGTTTCCTTTGTTTTACAGGGTTTCTTCAATCAATCAGGGCAAAGGCGTTCCAACTTTGAAAGGGGCTGGTGTTGAACCGGGGTCGGCTGGTTTGACACTGGAAAAGCACCCTTTGGCTTTTTTTTATTTCTTTTTTTTTTCTGGGAATGGGGGACACAATCAAACCGGAGTTGCATCGTTTAACCACGACGAGTATGAATATGAGAGTGAGAGAGGAGCATATAGGGCAATATCGGCATTGATACACACACGCGCGCTCTCACACAATGATACACATATAGAAGAGGGGCGGCCATTGTGGGTCAAACAATCTTTCAGGGCATATATATATATATATATAAAGAAACTTTTTTTTACAACTGTCTTGTTACATTTATACAAATACGGTTATTCACATAGACCAATCAAAATTCGCTGCGTGGATACACCTTGCTTAATATCATTAAACATCTCCCTGTCGTCTAATTACTCTGCCCTGCTCTTTGGTCATCCCGTGTCATGTACTCTCCGTCATCTATACGACGTGAATCGTGAAAATCTAAAACTAGTCGTGATTGTAGCACAGTGAAAAAAAAAAATCAATGTACGCAAACAACAAAATGTTTGATCATGCATTTTCTCTCTGTTGTGCCTTCTGCCACCCGAGTGTATATATATATATATATATATGGATATACATACACACATACACACAAACACACACAAAATATGTGATGATGCAACAATAAAACGCCAACGCTCAGCAAACAATTGTGGCTCTGCAGGAGGCCCTGCTCCCCGTCCTGCTTGGATATTTCAACAAACTCAGACCCGGTGAGTCAAACATGGACAAAATCCTCCCCCCCTACCCTCCCCGCAACAATGCTCCGAGACACTGGACACGCACATGTGGGAATAACCAGAAAAGAAAAAAAAACCACCCCACGCCGACGATACCAAGTCCCTCCGTGTCCAAAATGCCCAACCAAAATATTACCATGCCCAAAATATGCCCCGTGTCCATGTAGTCAATAATCATCAAGAGGGTATGCCGACGTGTATACAAGTGTATATATATATCCCGCTGCTGGGCGTCCTCGCCCAGTCCACCAAAAAAAAAGCATGCGCGCTTGCATGCAACAAAGCGTCAAGCAATCCGGGTTCTGGACCCATGCCGTGGCCAGATTCGGCTCCCACCAGATGCCAATTGGCCACTAGTGTGCCGACAAAAAAAAAATTGTGTAACCCAAGCGTGGGCCATGTGACGTGATGCCAGAGTCACAGAAGAAGCAAATACGTCTTGCCAGGGTCGGCACAGACATATATATATCAGCGTGTGTATGCCCACACTAGCCCTGCCCTTAAACGCGCATTACACTCGCAATGCTCGCCCGAGGCCGAGGAATCTGTATTTCTTCATCATCTGAGCTGTCTGCAGACTCGGCCCCTGCTCGATCAAGCATTCTCTCGATATCCTCGTCGCGCAAAATCTTTCTCGCCGAGCCGTTTCCAACTCCCAGTCCGCTCGGCAATGACAATGCCCCCCTCAGGTGGTTGCTAGTCCCGTTCATTCGTCTCCTCGGCGTCCCCCGGTTTGGTGTGTGGTAATGCTGCTGCGGCGAGTCGATCTCCATTGGCGAGCCAGGGGGCGGTGGCATAACTGGCGACTTCTCAAACCCGAGTCGTTTGTGAGGATACGGCGCGCGTTGCGAACCCGGCAACGGTTTCCTGGGCCCTGACGGCAGGGCATGCCTTGGTATTGTCCTCCCAGCCCCCGAATGTAATCCAGGCGATCCAGTTGGTGAAAAGGCGTGCTTCAGGTTGGCTGAGTTCCCGGGGCTGCTCATGAACAGTAGTGACTCAATGGCGTCTTGCTCCCTCACATTCTGGTGTGGCGAAAACAAAATAGGATCCACCATACTCCTCGATCTTGATCCGTTCTGGACTGCTGGCTGGCCAGGAGTGTGAGGTGAAGCAGAGTGAGAGTGCGAGAGGAGAGTAGGCGTGTAGTGGGGGTTAGAGTTGCGGCGTGGGTTTGACCGAGGTGCGGGCATGCTCATTGAGGGTTGGATAGCGGCCGGGGGGGCGAGAGCAGGTTTTCCGGAAGTTGTCCTTGGAGGTGAGTTTGATTTTCGAAGCTGCGTCGCGGGCTCATACGGTGAGGGTGCCAGAGCAGTTGGTGCCGAGTTAGCAACAGGTCGAGGGCTCGCCGAAGAGCCGTGCCGGCGGTGGACCGTTGATGTGCTAGAAGTTGGTGAGGCTGCGTGCGAGGCGAGAGACTCGACCTCCTCCAGAGAATTGGACTGCCAGCCATTGTTCACCTTGACCATGGCATACGAGAGACGCGTTCGCAACTCGGCCGAGAGCTGCATCGTGTTAGTCAAAGTGGAGTGTGCGAGGGGACGGGCCAACGGCTGCAGTTCATGTAGCCGCGTTGGCGGCGTGTTGGTCCTCAGGGGGACGACTTTATCTTACCTCTCCAATGTAGCTACCAGCGGTTGAGGCTTTGCTGACGGTGCTGGTGTTCCTGGAGTGACCCTTGACAGGGCTTTGGCTGTTGGAGCGGTTCTTGACCTCGCCATCGGCCATGCGTTTCCTCGAGCTCCAGCTATCGGCCGTGGCCATCTTGTCCTGGGCAGCGGCGATCTGGGAGAGCTGGAGGAGCTGGCTATCCTGGCTGGAGGGGCCCGTGGGACAGATCCCAGACTCGCTAGCCGGGGGGGTAAAGGCCTGGTCTGTGGAAGCCGTCATGACGGTGTCCTGGGAGCCTGTAGCGGATAGCGGGTGGCTCTGCGAGGAGCGGTCGTCGCCTTCAGAGGGCATGCGGTGCAGGGAGGGCGGGAGGGCGATGGCGGCAGCAGCAGCAACGAGGGATGCGGACGCGCTGGAGAGGGCAGTGGCAGACGGAGGAGCAGAGGAAGCGGTTGCCATCGGGAGGTGGGAGGCTCGCGAGGGGGTCGCGTCGGCCGGGGGCTGCACCGCGCAATCCCCACCCGCTGGCGCGCAGGCGTTAGCGATAGTGTCGGTAGTGGTGGTGGTGTTGCTCGGAGCCGGACAAGCGTCCTCGCCGGGCCGTGGCGACGCGACACGAGTGTGCGTGGGAGCGACTGCGGCTTCAGGCCGGCTTGCAGTCATGGCGAACTGCTGTTGAGGGAGAGGAAGGGAGGGGGGAGGGAGGGATTCGGAGGAGGGGAAGTTGAAACGAGCGTCGAGCGATATTCGCAATCCGGAGAAGCGAGTGGTTGTGGGCGCGTTTTCAACAAGGTGCAAGCCCACAAGTCGCAGTCACGATGCGGGAGCGAGGAGCCAAAACTATTGGAGCGGTGCCCGTCCACGTGTGCCCATGCCACGCACTCTGCGTGTCTCTCTTGTCGCGGGCGGCGGTGAGGGAGGTGGTGATTCTTGGTGTTGAGGGGGGAAGCGGCCACGGGATCCCAAGTTCCAAGTTCCAGAGTCCACATACAGAATCGGAGCCAAGGTCTCAGCGGGTGGTGGTGGTGGTGCGGCCCCGGCACATCAGCGTTAGTAGGCGAGAAACTGGTGCGGGTTGGTGCTGCGGATGGTGGTTTACGCGGTCTAGTCGCGTGTGCCCTGCCCCAGAACACCACCCGAGGCCCCCTCCACCCCCCCAGGGCCAATGGGAGCCGCCCAGTGCGACAACCGACTCTTCAGTGGGCGGCAGCGACCCGCTGTAGATGCCCGCCAAAACGCTCGGTTCTCCAGGGCGTCCAGGGCGCTCTCAGCGCTGTTTCCCAGCACCTTATTCCCTGAATTAGGTAGGTGATTAGCGGTTTGAGTTTTTTAAAGTTAGGCCGTCTAACTCCCTCCACGTTGCGAATCCGACTACACTGAAAGACCGCTCGAACGCCCTGAAGGTGAACCCCACCCCACCACCAAACGTCTAGCACCTTGTAGCGGTCTGCGGCTTCTGTTTGTTGAGCCACATGAGCACCACCACCAGCCCGGAAGAGTCATGCCCAACAATGACGGGGGGAGGGGGGCAACCTCTCTCTGCCCTGGGGTCTTATCCAGCAAGCACGCTGCCGTGTCAGGACAGGACTCGCCCGGGCCTCCATTGTCCTGGAACCCCTTGCTTTGCTCGACACGCGCGGGACCTCCAAGGGTGGCGCTGCAGAGTTTTGGACGAGGCTTTTCCTTCTCGGCGACAGCGAGCAGCAGATGCAACATGACGGAGCAGTCGACTAGACGAGTCTAGATTAGGCAGACGAATAGGAACCTGCACTACCAAATAAAATATCTCTCACAAACACACGAGGCTTGATACCATTGTTTTATTTATTGTTTACTTCTTCCTCTACATACACGTCCTGCCCACTGCGCCTCCAAATACATATCAATTTAGCAGGGAAGCTCGCTTGTTCCCTAATCCACGTCACGTCACCAGCGGGACAGCGGGATCCTGCGTGCCTCCGTGCGCTGTCCCACACGCTCCACATGCACGACGTCGGTTATATCGCTCGGACCCTCTCGTCCATGACACGAAGTCACGTGAAATATCGCGATTCAACACACATCAATTAAAGCGATTCTATAGGGTAATGAGCGATGACTAATCACAGAGGTTTATGAGCAGTTATGAATGTGCAATATCTGTGCCCGGTTCAGAGAAGAATGGAAAAATGTGTGTAAAGAGCAAAGTATGGTTACAGTTGCTACCGTTCATTGTGATTCGGGAAAAAAAATCATGTTGGATGGCGTGAGGGAAGATATTGAACACTGATTCGCACATCAGATGTGTTAAAATTGTAAGTTGTATTAACACAGCATGAATTTACAACATGGTTTGCAAGCTATCCAAAAGCAACATTTGGCATCCGTTTTATACACCTGGTGATCATAACCCAGAGACTTTTCTTCTTCTTCATAAATACAGACTCCGTGTATAAATACTTGAGGTATCTTTCACCGCCCCAGACCTATGATTCTATCGTCTCGCCACCACTTACACCACCTTCTTAACCACATTCTGGTTCATCGCCGGTATGTCCACGGACTCCTCCGTCTAATATCAGATCCTCGTTATTGTTTAGGTCATGTTGCACCCTTTGCCAGCCCTTCTTCTTCCTCGACTCTCGTCCTTCCACCTCAACGCCCTTACCCTTGGCATCAAATACCGGGCGAATGAGTGAGCCTAACAGGGGGTTTCCGCTGAATGCTCCACCGTTCTTGTTTCCTGTCGTTTCTCCCAAAACGCCATTGTTCGCGGACGCACCGCCAGCATCGTCCTCATCGTCTGAAAAGCTCGTGGGCTTTTCGATTGCTGCCATCTTCCGAATTACCTTGCCGCCGACAAGATCAATGCTCACCACTTGCCTTCGCTTCTCGTAGTCTGGCCGGGCATCCCACTCCATTTCTCGCAGGAGCTTTTGCTGCCGTTTCAGCTCCCGAGCTCGTTCCTCGGGGCTCGCCCACATGCTGCCTGTGCCGCTCAGGGCAGTGCTGACGTCAAAGTCTGCCGCCTCATCCCGTACTGTCGTTCGCTGAGCGTTTTGCGCTTGGAAGTTGAGAAGCTTATCTCTGTGTGCCCTGGCTTTGGCTTCCGCTTCACTAATGGTTGGGTCATCATTCTCGCGGGGTTTAGTAAACGGAGCTGGCGTCTTGGAGACATCAGCTCGTTTGTTGGCTGCCCGATCAGCAGCCATGCGCTCGCGTCCTCGCTCATCCTTGAGCTCCCTCACCATAGCTTGAACGTCATCTGAGCTTAGTAACGGCGTGCCACAAAATGTACATGGGCCCAGACCCTCCTTCATACAAATGACTTTACCGCAAGAGAGACAATTGGGTGCGGCACCTTGAAGTGGATGCCTTGTAGCAACGCAGTTGCATTTCCTAGCCTTTGTATTTTCCAAGCTTGGGTTTGTCATAATCTCGAGTGCACGAATAGCTGCATCTAGATCTGCAATGGCGGTCGAGGCACCAGCCATGGGCATGCCCCCAGATATCGAGATTTTGGTAGTGCTTCCACTGGGCTTGGGTGTCGAGGTGCGTGATGTCGGGTTTGACTTTTGTTTTGGCTTGGAAGGGCCATCCCCGATGAGATAACCTGCTGAAGCATGTTGCTTTGGTGGAGGCTTTGCAGCGGCCTTTGGCTCAGCCTTTTGTTGCGAGGGCTTCGGTGTATTAGATCTCGAAACATCATTGCTGTTGGGCGCGCTCGGCTTCTGGGGAATGTATTCCAAGTCCTGGTTCTTTTTGCTGTATGCCGCTCCAGCGGGTGCGCCATAGCTTTCTACCTTTCTTGCCTCGGGTGTGTGGATAGCTGGCTTTTTCTTTTTGGGTTGCCGTTTGGATTTGGGGACTGCTTCTATCGTGCTGCTTGACGAGGGACCTGCGGGGGTTGGGGCTGGGGCTGGCTGGGAAGGCTTCCTTGCCCCATTGAATGACGAAATGAACTCGATGGCCTGGGGCGAACTTCCAAGAAGGTTGGTTAGGTGATCGGCAGCTTCAGCTGGGGATAGAGTGGCGGCGTAGTCGAGGACCTGCTTGAGCTCATCATCGGGCAACGGTAGCAGCTTTGAGAGCTGCGAGACAGACATCGTGGCTTCCTAGGTCTGATACGTTGCCACGGAAAATATGGTCGCAATCCTGCGCTTTTTGTTCTTCCCCTCCAGTGTAGTGGCGATGTAGTAGGCAGTGATGTTGTTTGATATAGCTTTCCAGAGCTCTGTCCCCCACCAAGAAATCCGCCCCGCTCCCCCACCACAGAGCTGGCTACCCTAGAGACATGATGATTCAATCTGAGTCATTCCCCGAAGGCAGTAATGAGGGCGGGGTGCAACTACGCAGTGTCCAGCTAGGATAATTGGGAAGATATTTTAGAGGACTGCTTGAAATATGACAGCGTATAGCATCATTTATGCTCCAAACGTATGTCCGCACACGCGGGCACCTTGTTCAAGATTTAGCTCGTGTTTCGAGTGTGGGGGTTACGTTTTCATTTACCCTGCTGGGTAATTCTCCTTGAATGCGATATTTTTCTCTTATATTGCTGCCGCAATCGGCATTAATCAATGCGTGGGCACATCAAAATCTCGCATCCCTGATCTATCTGCGCCGCATCTGCATAATTATGGAAATATCTGCCGCAAACTTCTAAAAGTCATGAGGTCCGTCGCCCTCCGATGGTGCCGCCCACCAACAATGGACACCACAGAGGTGGGCCCGTGGGGTAGCCGGGAACCACGAGGCTTGGGGTGGCGGATGATGGGATGCGAGTGTGAGCGAGAGGACGGGGATAGGCGCGGATGTGTGGATAAGGATGCCAGCTGCGGGTGAAGGGATGAGCATCAAGTGAGCCAAGGCTGCTAGCCTGGTTGTGTGGTGTGCGGATACTGGCATCTCAGCATCGTGTCAAGTGTGAGTGTGTGCATGGAGCAACCGACAAAAACGTACATCACATCACGTTGGATGTTTTTGCTTAGCACAGAGCCTAACCGACATCGTGACATAGCACAGAACGACGAGTGATGGTGTATTTCCCCTCTCCGAATTTCTTTAGCCGGGAAAAGTTAACATACGTGAGGTGTGTGTGGCATTTCATGTAGAGTATGCGGAGGTGGCGTCGGGAGGAGGGAGACGATGCTACGGTGCCGTGAACGTTGACGAGGCCAATGGACGAGAAATCGCGGGGAATTAGGCCCTTGGCAGGATGTGCTCTGGCTGGAACCAAAGAAATTAGACATGTCCAAATGCAGAACGTTTCTTTCGGTTGAAGCAAAGCATGCATGCTTCGTCGTCATACTTGCGGTAGGTCAACAACTGGTCGCCGAGCAAAAAAAGCCTTCACCGAAAATGACCCGATGGGGTGCCATTGGGGCTCAATCGATGCCAAAAATACACCCCTGGACGTAGAGAAGTGGCATATTGACACGATTCAAGCCCGGGACTTCCGTAACCACGAATTCAATCGGCGTCTACCTTGCTTTTGTTCTCAGGCTGACCGATTCTCACCGACCAGATGGGTCCTCCTTGGGTCCCGTTGCTCCGTGTCATTGTCGAATTCCGAACGAGCTCCGCTACTCAGCTTGATGGCGCTAGCCGACCCTGGTCTAGCGCCGAAGCTGCTCCCATGGTCCAAGGCAAAGCTCGTCGTAGAGACGAGGGCAAAGTGCGTGTGTGTGGGTGGTACTTGGACAGATGTTACAGGGCAGAGGGCAGGTGGATGATGTGTGTGGGTGGCTCCTTCCGTTCCCTGCGACAGCGCTTGCGCTTGCCCGTGGCTCCGTGGCTTTTGTTGTTTCCTCAGGTTGGTCGGTATTTAAAGTGCTCATCACCAGCCTCAATTTTGTCCTTTTTTTTCTTTCACCCAATTGACCCTTCTCCCCTCTAATTCTACCCCAACTCCATCACACAACCGTCAGGATGTTCGCCGCTTCCAAGCTTCAGCGTCGTGCTTTCTCCGCCTCGGCCCGCAACGTAAGTCTAGCTTGCTCCCCTCGATGCCCCTAGCGCAATCGCAAACCAGCTTCCCTCTCTCGCCTTGCTGGACCGGCCCGGTCTGCACACCATCGGTGTTGCTAGCTGGCATCAACACCACGGCATCACACCAATGCGAACGCACACGCTCTGCAAAGCTCCAACAAGCCGCTGACTTGTCTTTCCAAATACAGCTCTCCAAGGTTGCCGTCCTTGGTGCTGCCGGCGGTATCGGCCAGCCCCTCTCTCTCCTCCTCAAGCTCAACCCCCGCGTCACTGACCTTGCTCTCTACGATATCCGTGGAGCTCCCGGTACGTCGACACCTCTCCGCTATTTTCTCGCAAGCTTGGCCATTGAATTGCCTTGGATTTCGTGAGAGTTTTTGAAACCGTCTTGCCAGGTCTCAAATAAACAAAACACATCCAATCGCAACCCTTGGCCTTGTCATTCCCCAAACCGAATCCGGTCATGTCATTCATCTACGCCAAAAAAAAAAAAACCAATACCCCTCGCTAACTGTGTTTCTAAAGGTGTCGCTGCTGACATTTCCCACGTCAACACCAAGTCAACCGTCAAGGGCTATGAGCCCAAGGGCGACGAGCTCGCCACTGCCCTCAAGGGCTCCGAGGTTATCCTCATCCCCGCTGGTGTCCCCCGCAAGCCCGGCATGACCCGTGACGATCTCTTCAACACCAACGCTTCCATCGTCCGCGACCTCGCCAAGGCCGCCGCCGCTGCTGCCCCCGAGGCCAAGCTCCTCATCATCGCCAACCCTGTCAACTCCACCGTCCCCATCTGCGCTGAGGTTTACAAGAAGGCTGGTGTCTACAACCCCAAGACCCTCTTTGGTGTCACCACTCTTGACGTCGTCCGTGCCAGCCGCTTTGTCTCCGAGATCAAGGACACTGACCCCAAGGACGAGAACATCACCGTCATCGGTGGCCACTCCGGTGTCACCATTGTCCCTCTCTTCTCCCAGAGCAACCACCCCGACCTGAGCTCCAACGCTGAGCTCATCAAGCGTGTCCAGTTCGGTGGTGACGAGGTCGTCAAGGCCAAGGACGGTGCTGGCTCTGCCACCCTCTCCATGGCTTTCGCTGGTGCCCGCATGGCCGATGCTCTTCTCCGTGCCGCCCAGGGCGAGCAGGGTGTCATTGAGCCCGCTTTCGTCGAGTCCCCTCTCTACAAGGACCAGGGCATTGACTTCTTCTCCAGCAAGGTCGAGCTCGGCCCCGACGGTGTCAAGGAGGTCCACCCCATTGGCAAGGTCGATGCCAACGAGGAGAAGCTCATCGAGGCCTGCCTTGGTGACCTCAAGAAGAACATCGAGAAGGGTGTTGAGTTCGTCGCCAAGAACCCCGGCGTCTAAGTTATTTCTCCTTGACGTGTGACCAAAAATCTTGGGGTAGAAGAAGAAGGGATGTGGTGAGGGAAGACGGAGGACGTCTGGCTGCTGTGCTTGGCTAAGCCAGCTGTACTCTGATGCTAGGATAAGGGGTATGGTAAAAGAGCGATACTCATTTCCACTGTTCTACCACTGCCATAGACTTGATTTGGGTCTCTGTACCATAGTATGAATGAAAAAAATCTACCCATTACCTCGAATTGTTTGGATCAAAAACTTAATCAACTTCTGCTCTTCTCGTATTTGTTTTCAAAGCTCCATTTAAATCCTCCAAATGTTGGGCTCTTTTGGTCTCGTTGATTAATACCTGGTGTTTTCGCTTTAGTAATGATCGGTTCCGTTCTATCTTCAAATGAAGTCAATCACGAACTATCGGGGCTGAACCAGACACACTCTTATAAAAAAGGACACCAACATCTACAGACTAGACTCCATCCCAATGCAACAAGGCATGGTAGTCGCCAATTTAACCAACCCCTGTCTTGCCACTGGCAAAGCAGAACTCTTTTCTCTCCTACTTGAACTACTGAGCCGAACTATATAGGTCATTGTCAGGATCTTGACGGGAGGGAAGCTAATGCAGTCAACGAAAGTGATGGGTTTGGATCCTGGGCAGCAGTAGGCAATGCTATTTGTTGGCCCTGAGTTGACTGAGGTGGACGCGATATCGCTGATGCTCGAGAAAGGGCCAAGCTCATTGTTACGACCCTATTTGGATGCAACCTTCGCGACTGGTTCCTGGGTTTCTTCTTCTTTCCCCACGACAAATCAATGTCTGGGAATCGGCGGCTCCAACACCCTCCAATGACAATGTAAACGCCGTGTGTCTATCGCTCAGTATTTTTTATTCAAGAGGGTACAGAATGCTACACGTGTGGCTCTCGATGTAGTGATGCATTGGCATGCCGCCGACAACAGAGACGACAAAGCCAGCATACCAGTCGAGATTTACTCACAACATGGCATGCCTACCTACATCCAATTTATTAGTGGGCTGAGTGTTTGGTGCGAGTTCGCAATAGAAGAAAGTTGGTTGAGAGTAGAGCAAGGTATTATATGGTGCTAGTTTACCGTGTTCTGACTTCTACGAGGGAACCAGTCAGATATATCGTACAAAGTATTCTCCTCTGATTCCTGGATAACCGCTGCTCCCATGCGGAATGCATGCGTGTGCTACCCTTCTAATACTTTCCCCAGTCTAAGCGCCCCAAGAAAATATTCACCAAAAACGTCATTGTATTATATCGTTTCTTGCCGTTGGTTTCCCTTCTCTTCACCTCCGGCTGTTCTTCCACTCCTCAATCTTTCTCCTTCGCTCCTCGACCTTGCGCTCAAACTCGGCCACCTTCTCGAGACGTGCGCGGTCCTCCTCGGCCTCCTTCTTGGCCTGAGCCTCCTTGCGGCGAACCTCCTCACGCTCGAGCTGCTCGGGGCGGCGCTCGGCAATGTCGCGGGGGCGGTAATCGCTGAAGAACTTCTTGAGCACCACCTCAATGATCCAGCACACGGCGTAGTCGAGAACCATGACAGACACCATGTTGATCTTGAACTCCTCGCTGAAGGGCACAAGCTTCATACCCTCGTTGATCTCGGGGACAAGCTCGACAGCGCAGGCAAATGAAAGGGCGGTGACACCGACAATACCGTAGTACATGCCCTTGTTCTCAGAGAGGGACTCACGGAAAGGTCGTCCCTGGTAGTTGATGGCAAAGGTTGAGATCTGCTGGATGAGCTGGAGGAGGTAGACGGCAGAGTTGAGGAGCGAGGGCGAGAATTCAGCCTCAAGATCAACATCATCGGAGCGACTGATAGCATCACGTTAGTAGGATGATTTGTGCAGTGAGTGAGTGTAATAACTTACGGGTCAAGTCTTTCACAAAGTCGGGCAATGTAGATGAGGGTAACAATGTGGACGGCAAACTGGCCCAGGATGGAACCAATGATGTACACGTTGAAAATGTTGGGCTGGGGACGCTCCTTGCTCAGGCCCTCGACGACGCGAGCGCGGGAGATGCTGAGGAAACAGACAGACATGAGCATTCCACTGATGGTGTACTGAGCATCGCCAAACTTGATACCCTCGAGATACAGGACGGACAGGGAGTAGGCGCTGATGAGACAGTTGAGGGCGAGAATCTTGTACATCTGAATGGTGGCGACAAGAGTGCATCGACCCTGGCGGATAATGTTGGGAATGGCAATGACATCGCGGAGCTTGGAGGTGAAGGGGGCGGCAACGGAAGCATCACCGAGCTTGAGAGTGGGTGGCTCGTCGTCTCCCATCTCGGCATCCATCATACCCGAAGCGAGCTTGTCAGCGAATCCGGCAGCCTTCTGGTTGACAGCAGCCTGGTGAGTCTCCTGAGCGGTGAGAATCCTCTGGGCACCAGGAGAGGTAATGGTCTCGAGAGGGAATCCCTGCTGAGCGGCGTACTCCTCAGGGGTAATGTCCTTTCGCTTGGCCTCACGCTCAATGGCCTTGAGGAACTGCGGGTTGTTGGGTCCAGGGGGGTACAGGTGGGCGATCATCAGGGGAATCGGGGGCGCGGGCTGGTTGAAGCGCTTCATGAGGTCAACCTGCTTCTGGTACATTTCCTTCATCTTGGTGTTGCGGGAGTGCTCGGCGATGCGGACGAGATCGTCTTTGGTTCCGTTGAGGAGAGCAACACCAATGTGAGCCTGCTTGAGAGCACCAACATCGTTGGTACCATCACCAGCCATCAGAGTGTAGTAACCCATAGCCTTGAGTCCGAGGAGAATGTCTTCCTTTTGCTTGGGTGAAACACGAGCGTAAACCCAAGTGTGACGGAGGATGGAGTTCCAAGCAGTCTGACCCTTGAACTTGGCGAGGGCGTAACCGGTAACACAAATATCCTTGGTGCGCAGAATCTCGGGGTCGATGGGCTTAGTAGGGTCGACATCGATGCTGACTTTGTCATCGACGCTCTTCCAGATAAGTCTCTCGCCCTTGCTGTCTTCAGGGGCATCTAGGATAAGGACATCACGATCCACAATCTCGACCTCGCGGGCGACGTGCACGGCAGTAAGAGGGTTGTCACCAGTAATCATGACCACACGGTGGCTGCTCTCGTTCAACATCTGGACTGCCTCCTTGGCATCTTCCTTGAGAGGGCAGTGCAGAACCAGGAAACCAGCAAAAGTCAAGTCACACTCGACCTTTTCACGCTTCAGATCGTTGATCTTGCCAGAGCCAAGCTCAGAATCCACAGTGAGTTGCTTGTAAGCCAGGGCCAGAACACGGGAGCCCTTTCGGGTAAAGTACTTGTAGGTCTCCTCGTAGTCTTCGGGAACAACAGACAGCATCTTCATGATGGTCTCGGGCGCACCCTTGACACCAGCGAAAGTACCTTTGATCTTGTGACCGGTCTTGGCATCGGCACCGTGAACCATGGCGACGGAGCTTTGGCGCTTGAGGGCAGACGAGAACTGGAAGCGACGCTTGATCTGAACAGTGCCACGAGTGCTGCCGGCCTTGTCGGTGCTGTGGAGGAGGTCATTCTTGCCAAGGGTCCAGCCAAGGGAGCTGAGAGTAGCCTTTTCCATGGGGTCACCCACGATTTCTCCCTCATCGAGCTTCACCAGGGCGTGGGCAGTGGCTAGAACAAGCTTGGTTTCAATACCGGCATCCATGACAGACATAATGGTGGAGTGGGCACCGTCGGCCTCCTTCTTATCGTCGACCTCGGCGTGTCCAAGACCCAGGCCAGCAATACCCTCAACAACGAGATCCTCGCCGGTCAGAGTTCCAGTCTTGTCGAAGCAGGCAATATCAATACGGCCAGCAAAGGGGATACGGAAAGGCTCGGTACAGAAGATGGCGAGCTTGGCTAGGGCAGCCAAACTAGTGTTAACGGCGAGACTCAGCTCCATGGGCAGCTCAGGGGGAACGACGCTGGTGACAATCAAGACACAGTCCAACAGAAGCTTGGAGCGCTTGCGGTCCTTGCGGACACCCTCGTCCCAGACATACCACGAAGCGGCAATGGCGAAGACCAAGAGGAAGAGAATGAAGTACAGCGCCTCAGCGTTATTGGCCGACACACGCTCGGTGGAGTAGATCATGGTTCGGACAAGGTTGCCCTGGGAGGTCTCGAAACCAGTCTTCATGACAATAGCCATGGCACCGTTATCGGGAGGAGTGGGAACGCCAGAGGCAAGCTTGGGCTTCTCCTGGTCAGGGTTTCCGTGGGTAATCTGGAGGACCTTGGTGCCGCCCCAGAGGAACGAGTTCTTGTCGAGACCTTCGGGTTCGAGAGTGGCGTTGTCGGGGCGGAGCTGAACAGAGTCCTTGAGCAGGGGAGTACTCTCACCGGAAAGCATGGCCTCGTTGACAATGGCGGTTCCCTCGACAAGGAGCATATCACAGGCAACACCGCTATCCTCCTTGGTGCGGCCGACGGATACAAGGTCACCGGGGAGGAGTTGATCGCTCTGCACCTCAGTCCACTTGCCCAGACGGAAAACCCACATATCGTAGGGCTTGATGCTCATGCCGCGGAATTCGGTGAGGGTGCGCTGACGCTGCCAAACGACGGTGCTCTCGAATGCGACAAGCATGAAGAGAGTGAAGAGCGAGTAGTACCAGTATTCGTCGAGCATCCACAGACCGACACAGAAGATCTGGAAGACGAAGAAGGGAGCCACGGCGTGCTCCTTGAACAACTCGGTGAAGGTTGGGACGGGGATATCAAACGTGTTGGGGCCATAGTGCTGCTCAATGCGAGTAAGCTCAGACTGGGTGTCGATTCCTCGGGATTTCTGGAAGTGGCCGATGGAGGGTTTGGGTTCAGCGTCGATATCGTACTGGAGAGTGCGGAAGGTCTTGTCCTTGGGGTCCAGGAGGAAGCGGCGCTTCTGGAAGAGGAACGAGGTGTTTGTAGTTCCGCCAACCTGCGAGTAGGGACGTGGTTAGTTCAGATGCGCATGGCGGGGAGGGGAGAGTGCGGTATCCCACCTTGTCGCGAATCAGGCTGCAAATCTCGGGGGAGCCGGCGTTTTCGATGGGAATGACCTTGATCAGCTCGGCCTCATCGATGGAGGCGGCCTTGGAGGCCTTGAGCTTTCCCTCGAGATTGACGCTCCAGTGGGTGCTCAGCCAGACGAGGGATTGCACCGTGATGATGGCGCCGCACCACACGGTGGTCCATTCTGGGGCGCCGATGTACTTTTCGTAGAGATCAGGGGTCAGATAGTAGCGGAGGAAGATGGGCCAGACGATGGCGAAGGGCCAGACGTAGGCGTGCAAGTGGAAGGCCAGCGGACGCAGCAGTTCCGCCTGCTGGATCTGCGGATGGTCGACGAGCGCCATCTTGTGAAGATGGTCGGCCGACGGCGGCTATGGGCGGGGGGGGAGATGGAGGAGAGAGGATCAGATATGCGGAACCATGGACAAGAGAATGTGAAGAAGGAAAGAAAAAAAAAGGGACAGATACTAAGTGGCAAAGACGACCGGGGGGGCGACCCGTTGGTAGACAGACTGACAGCCCAGGGTTGTGGATGAGGATTCAAAAAAGTCGGCACCACCCGCGTGTCCTAAAGTCGTGATCTGTACTTTTCGATGGCACCCACCCAGGCGAGCGATTGATGCCAGAGTCCGTAGGGGGGGGGCCGGGGCGAATGGTGGCTCGCCAGTGGGGGAGACACCGCCAAACAACGGCGCTAGATGACGGACAAGGCCCCTAACCTGACGTCTAACCCGCTGTAATTTAGCCCGAGTCCGATGCGGGCCGGCCGCCCCGGACAGTTCGACAGGTGGGATTGGATACCACGTGATTAGGTTCGAACCATGTCCATGGGCTTCTTTGCCTCTTCGAGCAAGGCCCATGACACCACCTTATCCGATAACGCCTCTCAAAGAGCAACCGGCGGCGCGCACGTTTTTGGGTTTGGGAGGGATGCAAGTGCTGCAGGTCCTGCACAGCCGCTTAAGGAGGGTTTTAAACAGACATTTGCGACAAGTATACTACTTTGCGGCGGTCAGAGCACCAGTGCATCATCTTTGGCAAAATAATGGGAAAAAGATTTCTCAGAAGCTCTGGGCATTGGGATCATTTTGTCTGGGCATTTTTCATGTTCGCAATTATACTAAACACCAAAGAGCCGTGGTAGTTTTCTGCAAGTCCAATGCTCGATTGTTCAGGTTGTATTTGTCTCGTATGTGCGGGCCAGCTATGTACAGCATCCAGCGATGCATCTAGATTATCTGAAACGCCTCCATCTCATCCGCGTATCGAAGTCGCGCCCCACCCGGCTTTAGCTGCAGTAGCCGTCATCAACGGACTTGCTCACGAACTGGACCGTCTTGTCGTCTTCGGCAAATACGGCCAGGGTGTCTTCGCCATCCACGTACTTGGGCCACACGTTTCCGTTGATGTCCACGGGATCCTTCTGCGGGTTGGCCAGGTATGACAGCCAGAAGGACTGCATGGTGCCGGCCACGTCCCATTCGAACTCAGTTGAGTTTCCACGATACTCGTAGTGCGTGCCAAACAGCAGGGGCAGTTCCGCTAGAACAAAGTGAGTTTCAATTCATGATGTGCACGTATGCTTTTTTTTTAGGACATACCGCTGTGAGTCGCACCAATCCAAGGGAGCGGCGAGATGTTGGAAAAGTTACCAGTGTATCGGTATCGGTATGTGTCGTAACCGAACTGGGCTCGGGTCCTGGAACACGTTAATCATTGGGGCTCACTCTCGAGATGACGTATATACTGACTTGATCTCCTTGGAGACAGGGCACACAATGGCGGCTAATCCAGTCTGCCACTGAGCCGGGGTCACTCCACTGGCGTTGAAGGTTCCGAAGCCAGCACCCTCGTTGGCGTTGTTTCCCATGATCCAGGGCTGTTGAGATGTGTTAGTGATGATTTATGGCTATTTCATCCGCTTTCATGGGAAACTCACCTCCTTCTTGGACACCAGACCTCGGGCAAGTCGGTCTGTAGTGTTGCTAAAAGCCGTCACGTTGTCTCCAACAGGGGTAAAGCTGAGGCTGCTGTTGGAGTAGGCAGCCTGGATCTCGGTAGCACTGACATCTTGCATGCATGAAAGCTCCTTTGCTGCACTGAGCCCGCCGCATCCAACCAGGGTCGCGAGAGAGCTGAAAGAGGTGTGGTTGCCGGCAGTTGCAGCGAGAGTGCTGGTGGAGCCGGAATCCAGGACCAAACCCTTGACGATGAGATCGTTGGGGTAAGAGTAGCCGTACATACCAACGGACGCCGAGCCTGCCGATTGGCCCCAGAGCACCATCTGCTCCGGGTTTCCTCCAAAGGCGGCAATGTTGTCTCGCACCCACTCGACGACGGCGCGCTGGTCCAGCAGACCCACGTTCTGCTGAGCACTCTCAGCATTGGGGAAGCCAAAGACGTTGACACGGTAGTTCATGGTGACAACAATGTGCGACTGCGTCTTCTGAATCCACTTGTCGGGGATCTTGTAGAGCGAATCCGCACCACCGCTGGTGAAGCCGCCACCCGGGATGTAGATGAAGACGGGCAGCGTCTTCTGGGTGGGATTGAGAGGCGCATAGACATTGAGATAGAGGCAATCCTCTGATTGGCCTCCATTGATGAGGAACTGGGTCATCAACTGGTTGTACACGGTCGGCGTGGTGCTGATCTGCTGCATGCACGACGGGGCGAGCTGCTGCGTCTGGATGGATTTGGAAGACTTCTTGGCTTTCGGAGGTTTAAACCGCAGAGAATCTACCGGAGGCTCTGCGTAGGGCACGCCAAGAAATTGGCGCACGGCAGGGGCCGTGGAGTTGATGAACCCAGTGAGCTGACCACTGCTTGTCTTGACCACCAAGGTTGCGCCGCTGCTGGGTTTGGCAGAGTTGGCGCCCCCTGCCCAAAGGCAGGCGGAAAGAGATACGAGCTGAGTCCACGAGAGATGCATTCTTTCAGGCGAGCTGCTGGTTCCTGCTTTGAAGCGACTGGAAAGGCACGAACCACTCCATGATGGAATCGCTGTGTGGTTAAATAGCTACTGTCGCACGCGGTGAATACTATCATGTCACAGTTCAACGTGATGCTTGTTCATCTTCCCCATGGGTTCCCCAGAGACGGATGAACGTTTAGCAGACAGTGGCTTCGAGATCCTGGCACTAGCCTATGTGATTCGATATAGTGGTTCGAGTCGCGATCCCGAGGCAAGTTCGGAAGCACGGCAAGGCGACATTGGGGAAATAGGCCGGGGAAGCAACGCTAAACAGAGGTTATTCCCCGCTACGCGGTCCCTTATGCGGGGGAAACTACAGGGGAGGGAAAAGGGTTCTGCCCTGTCTGTGGCAAAATGCGGGGGTTGGCGAAATTAGGGAACATCTCGCCGTGTTTTGCTGTGGAGAGCGCATGGGGAGAGGGTATAGTTTGAGAGGGGAGAATTTACCGAGGCGAAATGCTATACGGGCGGGCGGCAGATGCTAGTGGCTCTCTGTAGTTGTGCTAGCCCCGTTTCACACCATGAATCAATCGCTCTAGAAAGGACCGAAAAGCGGCTCCATAATCGCAACTTGCCTCATGGGGACATGTTCCTTGCAAAGCCAAAAAAATGCTCTAGACCGATTGGTGGATCTAACAGGGTTCAGATTTGGGGAATTCGGATTGAGCTTCGTAGAAAAAAGAGACGAACAAACTGAGAGAAGAGAGGTCTAATTGGTGAAATGTTATTGGCCTGATGTTGTTTAGCTGTTGGACAGGTCTCATGGAATTCATCCCCAATAATGCTTGTATAAGTTGTATTAAATGTTGGGCAAACATGTAGAGACCTCGATCATTGATCATGAATATACATTGCTAGGTGCTGTCGACTGTTATTGGCAGTACGAAATTGCTTCTTTTATATGTATTTGTCTTTTAATGCTACCAGAGCTTCTCTTACCACTCATGATTGGTAGAATATCTTCATAGATGATGACGCCGTTCCGAAAGCCGGTACCCTAAAAGATCGAGAAGTGCTCTTTGAATCCGGCTCGAGTTAATCGAAGGAAAATGCCGCGCTAGATGGGCTATGGCGAGGGAGTGAGGTGGGTCAAGACGCCCGGCTTAGCAGCACCCTGAACGCTATAGGCAATAGGTCTCCGGTTGGGGAGGATGTTTTTAGTTATAGTTGGCCGCATTTCTTTGACACGACTTTTTTTTCACTTAATATTTTTTTTTTATAATTGGAGAGGATTTAGTGTTTAGAAGATATGTGTACATTCAAATTTTTGATATAGTTTTTGTCATGATAGGCGCGTACAACAGAATTCACGATCCTTTTGGCGGAGGTTACACATCATGGTTTGTCTGGCCCGCCAGTCTGCCTCTCGATGAAGCGAGCCTTGACCCCTGTCAGCATCGACAAAAAGTACGACGGCATCTCGTCTTCCGGGGGCAAGATGGTTTGAATGTCAAATTCCTTGACTAGTGTAGGGACGATTTTGTAGACAATTAGCTCGGCAAGGTGCCTGCCTGGGCAAGACCTGGCTCCGCCGCCCCAGCTTAGACTGAACCGTTCCATGTTGCGGATCGTCTCCGGCTCGCCCTCCAGCCAGCGATCGATGCAGAAGACGTCTGCGTTGTCTCCAAAGACGTCTCTGTTGCGGTGAAGCGCCACGGGATTGCATCCCACAGTTGTTTCGGGAGGGAAGAAGTGGCCGTGTATTTGGAGACCGCCCCTGGGCACCCTGCGCGGCAGAGCCATGCTGATGACGGGATAAAGGCGTTTACACTCCTTGATCAGGGCTTGCATCAACGGGAGTCGGGTTGCTACAGCATAGTCGGATGGCCCTTCAGAACCGAGAATTTCTTCGGTGACGCGAGCGCGGACATGGTCGTGTGAACCAATCATGGCAATGATGGAAGTTAGCGTTGATGCCATTGTCTCGTGGCCTGCACCAAAGTTGGTCATCGCCATGCGCCGCATGTACGTATCTGCGAAGACTGGCTTGTCTCTGTGTAGCTGTATGAGGTCGGCCATGAGATCCTGTCTGCTATCCTTAGGGGGGTTTGGCCTGGTGGCGGCATTGGCCCGCCGTGATATTTTCTTGCCGACTTCCTATTACACATGTTAGTATGTTTGCCAAGCCCCAAAAACAATACTACGGGAGCCGTACTGGGAAAAGTGCCCGGAAATTCTTTGGTGTTTTAAAATTGACGCGCCAAATGGTGCTAAATAGTCTTCCGCTGGTCTTGTGCAGGAACTCCAGCTTGGTGACTGTGGGAAACAGGCCGAACACGCTCTTTCGTCTCCAGCTGTTGTACGCATGTGGTCCCGATCCCCAGTCGGAACCGATTTTGAGCATGTTGGGGGACCATGACAATACAACGGCCGTCAGGCATTCCACAGCAATGATGTGCATCCATTCACCCAACTCAACCTCAGAGCCCTTAAGACTTTTGAGCTTTGCGATGGCCTGCTTCAGGACCCCATCGATGACGGGTTCGTACTGCATCAGGTTGGAGGTTTGATAGACTGGCCCGATAAGTCGACGCTGCAGACGATACCGAGGGACGTCGCGCTCCGACAGCAAGTCTAGAGAGTCTGGAAAGTGAGGATCCATCTGCCAATTGAACTGGGGCTTGCTGAGAGCTGTGGCCACTGTTCGCTGTTAGGTAGTGTAATGGGCTGGCGGGATGCAATGGAGCTTACAATAAAAATCTGATTTCTCATAACCACTACCCAAGGCTGTAGGCATGTTAGCACTGCAACGCAATTTTGAAGTTGCGACCCACTGTAGATTGCTTGGAAAGCCTCCTTGGTGTTGAACCAGACCTCATTTGGACCAACGCGCACAATAGGTCCATACTGACCGTGTAAAGTCTTCCCAAGATGCCTCATACGGCCATTTCGGGCGTGATATGCATGCCAAACGCTGGACACAGCGGCGACCTTTGGTCCCGGCATGGATGCCAGTGGATGGAAGAAGAGGCGGTATATAGCAACCGTGACGAGCAGCAGGGCAACCGAAACAACCGCAGTGGTGAATGCCCTCAGTGTTAGCCTGGCCAGGCATGCTACCCCGGCATAAAAAGTAGATAGAGGCATGGAAATGGTGGCCTCGGCATCACAGAGGATGTGTATTTGGGAGGGACGTGGTGGTGAGGTGAAGGGACCAAGATCCCTGTTCGTGATCTGCGTCTTGTTACCGGGCGATGACAGGCCAGGGAGTGTTCTATCCTTTTGGCATTTTAGCAAACCGGTCTCTGCTGTTGTTGTTCCGCCTTTGTTTTTGGGTTGTGTAGCGGCTTGCAGTTTCGGCTGACTTGTGCTCTGAAAATATTGTTTGCCCCACACCCGCCCGCATTATCGTCTCACTCACCCAAAACTCAACCGTTCAGTCAGGACACAACATGTTCTCTTATATGGCTATGCAATTATCATCTATCTAAAAGAAAAAAACATTTACAAGACTAACTTTTAAATAGCACCTATTTCAAGGCATATGACCGAGAAAAGAATGCGCCACTATTCCTGTGCTCTCTTCAGAATACATTACTCTGACTCTGAGAGATATATGTGCGCCAACCTGCCTTAGGACTTATTCTTATTCTTCTCTGCTTCCTTCTTCTCCATATTTTCCTTTTGTTCCTTTCTCCACTTGATACCAAAGACCATGAGGGCGATCAGTACCGGGCAGCATAAAACGTAAAGTCCTCCAATCAAGGTGAATGCCCAGCCGACATTCATGGCATCAATCATCGGGACAATGGCGGCTGTAGCCCCTGCGCCAACCAGGCAACGGGTCAAGTTGTTTGCCGCTGTGGCAGTGCCTGCTTTTCCAGGATGGATGTCCACCAGGAGGGCATTTGTCGTGTTGTTGAAGCCAATCATTCCAATACCCATGAAAGCGCTGATGACACAAGGGACGGCGGGGTGAGCCTTGGCTTGCATCGCCCAGCCCCATGCCACCAGAGATGCAGCAGCCAGCATGAGCAACGGGAACCCGATTTCAAGCCGAGCACGCTCAATAGCAAAGTTGGATAGATCCTGCTGCCGGCTGCGGTCGTACGGGATGCCGGCCCGGTCGCAGTGTCGCTTATAGTTGCGGTTGATCAATGGGCCAACTATAAAGGCTGCTAGGACAGATCCTAGCGCTAGCGGCAGATACATCAAACCAACCTCGACCTCATTGTAGCCATACTTTTCGGAAAACTGCGTGGGCATCGCCGTGGCAATGCAATAGAAGCCCGCGAAAGCAATGCTGCTGAATCCCAAAAGCAATCCGGTTTCTTTCTCGAAAAGCATCAGAAGCGCTTCTAAGATATTCGGGGCCTTGAATTTGAATTCCGATTTAGGCTGAGAAGGATTTCGGGATTCGGTGCTGTCAGCTGTCTGCCGTCGGCGTTTCAGAACTTGCCAAAAAGACCGATACATGGGTGGAGGCGTGATGGAGCCATCCCCAACAATATGACGGCACGTTTCCGGAAAGAAGACAATGATGAGGAGGATTGTCACGCCAGCAATGATGACGAGGAACCAGAAAATGGATCTCCACCCGAGATACTCTGAGAGTAAACCACCAATGACGGGACCTAGCGCCGGTGCCAAGACGATAGGTACCGTGGTGAAGCCAATATACTGGCCTCGCTCCGCAGAGGTGACGACGTCTGCCACGACGCCGACACAGAGGGAGACAGTACTGCTGGAACCGGCCGACTGAAGACATCGTAGACCAAGCAGCGCGCCGAAATTCGGTGCCAGGGCTAAACCGATGCAGGCGGCCATGTAAATGGCAAAGCAAACAATGTATGCGGGTCGCCTTCCACCGCTGTCTGCCAAAGAGCCGATAAACATTGGTGTGATGCCCTGAAGTATCATGTAGGTCGTGACAGTCAAGTTGACTTTGGAGTCGCTGACTTTGAGATCACTGGCAATAGCCGTCAAGGCTGGGAAGTAGATCTGGGCTGAGAGGGGAGAGAACAGGGCGGTTGTGGCGGCCGCCAGGACGATGCCGCGTTTTTCCCACAGCGTAAAACTGGAGTACACTGGAGGAGCGACGGGCTCAGCAGCTTCAGGTTGCTTTTCGACATCTCGAACACCAGCTCCCTCGTTGGAGTTGTCTGAGTCGTCTTGCTTGGGACTAGGCGTGAACTGCTCGCTCATTTTGGCTGCGGAAACAAAAGCGCGAACTGAGGAATTCTTGCCGGTTCGGTCCCAGACATTCGAGTACGAAAAAGAGAATGATTGAATTATATATATAAACAACAACGGCAGTCTCAAGACACGTCCTTCGCCTATCTAAACCAGGCGACAATGGTGCCCACATCGGTGCCGGCTCGGCAAAGGGTGTTGGTGGCTGCATCGCGTCCCCCAACACACCACTCTAGCGCTAGGTGGGAAATAGGGAATAATCTGGTGATCTCATATGGTCATTATGGTGGGGAATGGAGATAAATGGTTAATACCGGGCCGCAAATGGATGTGATATGCAGAGGGCCTGAAATCATTGTGCGTCATGTTTTTGGCCATAACTCCGACTGGCATTCAATGGGGGCAAATTAACATGGACAATCGGACATACTTATCTGGAGATTGCTGGCCCATTTTCGAGAAAAAGAGGATTGGTGGTAGTTAATACATATTTTTTTCTTCTTACCTCTTTTTATTTCGTTGGTCATAATATCGTCAATGAAGACTCATGACACGGGACGGGAAGGGATAAATGCACAGTCATGACTGACTGAAAGCGAGCAGGGTACAAAGTGGATGTACCTTGCACGAACCACCGGCGGCACGGATCATCTTCCGTCCGAGCGATCTGGCCTCTGCATGTGAAGGGCATCCATGTACACATCATGAGATGGCTAGTTCGCTTGTTGGACACTTGGCAAGGCTGATGACGATCAAGAGGACGAAAGCGCAAGAACAATCATGGTAAGTTGTGGTCGCCAACATGACTTTTTTTCTTCACGATAACCTGCTTGCAAGAGGTCGTATCTGACATTTGGCCTAAACAGAACATTTCGTACAATTCTGCCCTGCGGCAGAGCAAGTCTCTCCGTAACGAGCTGTCCAACCTCAACCTCAAGCCCCAAGCGTCGCCCGCCGAGATTGGCAACGTGTCGGCCTCCATCGCCACCTTCACCAAGACTCTCGACGAGTACCAGGCCATCGCCCGGCAGGAGATCGTACCCAAAAAGCAGGAAGAGGCGTTTGAGCGCATCAAGCGCTTCCGCGATGATCTGTCCGACTTCCGAACCCAGGTCGACTCCCTCAGGTCAGCCCGCGACGAGGCTCAGCACCAGACCAACCGCGCAGAGCTACTAGGACGCCGCCCCTACAATGCCACGCCCGAGAACCCCTACGCGAATGCCACCACGACAACGACGCACTCGGCTTTCCAGCCCCGCCACAACCCAAACGCCAACAGCAACAACCACATGTCGATGGGCTCGGGCGACGAGGCGCGCGAGGCCCACGCCTTCCGCGAGCAAAACTTCTTTTCCAACACCAACCAGGCCCTCGATGACTATATTGCGCGCGGGCAGGCCGTGCTGGGCGACCTGGGTCAGCAGCGTGAGATGCTCAAGAACACACAGAAGCGCCTCTACAGCGTAGCCAACACGCTGGGTGTCAGTGGAGACACAATCCGCATGGTGGAGCGACGGGCGCGCGAGGACAAGTGGATCTTCTTTGCCGGGGTCATCATCTTCTTCCTCTTCTGCTGGCTGGTACTTCATTTCCTGCGATGATTTCCTTGGTTCCAAAACTATCAAAAATAGAACGGGCTGGGCAAGGATTAGAAGTAAGGGATGGCTAACATCATCGCAAGAAGGGAGCGGAGGGGCTTTTGCAGGCATCAGCGCGGTGTTTAGGAGTTTCACTTTTTTTTTTATCTATCCAAGTCTTGCTCGTTCTCAATTGGTTTACCGTAACACCATCTCGAGAAGCCGCTCTGGTTGCGAGACATAACGGGCAACTGAGAGGAAAGAATAATGCAAACAAACAAAAGAAAAAAAACTGACTACTCGTTCTCTTCACCCTCAAGCTGCTTGAGTGCTATTGTAAAGAGAACATCCTTGTCCGTCTTGACCATGACAATGTGGGTATCAGGCAGGACATGGTTGCTGGTGCTCAGCTGGCCGCCAATCTCGGTGTGCCAGTCCGTCACGTCCCACTGTAAGCCGTTTGTGGTGATGACGCTGGGGCCTAGGAGTGGGATGATGCCAACGTGTCTGCCAAAGACGTCTGCCTCGCCTTCCTCGCGCACGTGAATGTTGTGTGTGCCAGCCTTGAGCAGGAATGTCAGGCTGGAACCAGACAGCAGGAAGATGCGACCCTCGGCGTAGCCCTTGCCGGGCTGGAAGCGGTACAGGTGGTGCAGCTGGCTGAGGCCTTGGTCGACGCGGCCGCCGATGCCGCCCAGCGCGACAATGTCGATGCCGCCCGGGTGCTCGTGGCGGATCCAGTTGATGGCCTTGCCAAAGTCGGTCGAGTCTTGGTCCGGGTCGTGGATTACGGTCGCGGGCGAGGGTTGCGACGTATAGAAGTCGCGGACGGCGGGCGTGAGCGAGTCAAGGTCGCCGATGATGAGCTGGAGGTTGGACTATGGACAAAGTGTGTTAGCTCTTGAGGGGGGAGGGGAGGAGGGGAGGAATTGGGAAATGCGACAATGCGAATTTGGGGCAGGACGGCCATGTAATGTACCACAGCTGCAAGCAAGCAAGCAAGCCATGTATATATGCGACGGATCAATAAGGAAAATGGGACGTACGAATTTGCCATGAAACGATGACAGCGTGTGCAGGCGGTTAGCTCCTCCGTCGGCTGCTACTCTGAGGGCGGCTGCAGTGCCAATCGAGGGTGCATGTTCAGTATGTATTCCTTGGAGGGGGGGGGGGAGCGTGGGGTCCCAATGCGATTAATGGGGATGGAAAGCCAACCTACAGTTCTTCCACAGCTTGCGCAGGTTGTTGCCGTGCTTGAGCGGCTGATTCAGCACAATCAGGGCAAAGTCCTGCGGCACATTGTAGTCCTGGAGGAGCTTGGCGGGGCGCCAGTCAAACGACTCCTGCTCAGAGGCCATTTCTTTGCGCAGTTTTGTTGTCGCTTTTTGTATGGGTGAGTCAGTTGGGATGGCGGGGAGCTTTGGGGCTGGTGCTTTATCGATTTGGTAGTGGTGTTGCGGGGGTGCGACGGGATGGTCCCCTAGGTGCGTATGTGTGTCTGTGTCTGTGTTGGTGGGATGAGATCGAGAGCTGCTCCTGTGTCCAATACCGCCAACGCCAGGTGGAAGAGAGAGAGAAAAAAAAAAGACAAGAGGAGGGAGGAATCTAGAAGGGGAATCTAGAATAGGAAAAAAAAATGAAAACGGGCCTGCGCGTCTATCAACAAGATGTAAATCTTGGTGTGTTTTAAAAAGCGAGATGCAAGCAAACAACAAGACAATCACGAGAGTCCTGCACAAGCATTTGGACTCCAGCCTTTGCCCTTGTGAGTTTGAGGGGAAAACGGGAATGCGAAGGGGGGGGGGAAAGAGGCGGGGGAGAGTAAGAACAAAAGGACATTAGCTTTCAGAGGTCCTCTTTATGTTTGACTCTTGACTCTCTCGTTTCTTCTTTATAAAGGCATGCTTTTTGTCTCGCCGGCTCCGCACCACAACCCAAAAAGCAAAATGTCAGCCGCTATTGGGGCCGCCCTCTGGTAAGACAGGTCCTTTTTTTTTTGTGACATTCAGCTGGCTTTCTTGTTTTTTTTTCTTGTATCGCATAGTACGGAAGAGTCGGCTCAAGGGAGATACTTGGCAGCGAGCGAAGCTGAACACAGAAATGCAGGCTAACATCATCATGACCCTTTGGCCGGAAACGGGTACGTACCCTGGCCCTGGGCTTGGTGACCTGCAGCTGCTGGGCTGTCATCGCCTGTCATGGTCCGATAAGAGAGCTCTTATCGGTCGCCAATCCGGTTAATTTTCGGTCCCGCCTTGGGATTTTTTTTTTCCCGCAAAGCTCCCCATGGTCGCCCGAACTCCCGGACTTCGGAAGAGAGATGCTCCATTTGTCAATTGACGATGCGATCTTGTTGATGCTCCACCGTTTGCTGACCAATTCCACTCGTCTTGATCGATCAATCCGCATCGTATAATCTACCTGGACCCTGCGCACTCCCTCTTGTTTTTCTTTTGTCAATCCCGTCTTTGCAATTCAGCATTCGCACAACAGCACAACATGTATCGCACAACTTTGCGAACGGCCTCCCGGCCAGTAATTGCCAGCCTGCGCTCTTCCGCCGCCCGCGCTGCCCCCCGACGATTCGCCTCCACAGCCTCGCCCGCCGACAAGTCTCGATCGCTCAAGAGCTCTGCCCTGCGATGGGGTCTGGCCGGTGCCGCCATCTACTACTACAACACCAGCCCCGTCTTCGCCGAGGAGGCTATCCGTACGTTGCCGTCTTCAACCCCCCTCCAGCGCATTGCAGTGCCCCTCGGCTGACATTTCCCCTCTAGCACAAACCATTCCCGCCCCTGCCGCCTTCTCCAACGATGATCTCCCCACTGTCGACTCGGTGCTCGAGGAGAAGCGCAAGAAGCTCCAGTCTCAATCTGACAAGCCCGCCAAGACCGATGCTCAGAGCACTGTCGCCGCCGAGGGTTCGCCCGCCGCCCTAGAGGAGGAAGCCGGCCAGCAAGGCGCTTTCAACCCCGAGACTGGAGAGATCAACTGGGATTGCCCTTGCCTGGGTGGCATGGCCCACGGTCCCTGCGGAGAGGAGTTCAAGACTGCTTTTAGCTGCTTTGTCTACTCAACTGAGGAGCCTAAGGGCATGGACTGCATTGAGAAGTTCCAGTACGTTTCCACAGGAAATATAAGGTGAAATGCAAACATGCTAACTTGAATCCCAGAGGAATGCAGGAATGCTTCAAGAAGTACCCCGATATCTATGGTGCTGAGCTGGCTGACGACGAGGACGGTGCCCCAACTCCCGACTTTGGCGACGAACAACCTACGGCCGATGCTCAAAAGGTCCAAGCTGAGCCCATCGCTGCTATTGAAGCTGCGCCTGAGCCTGCCAAGATTGAGCCTGCTCCCGTCGCCGAGACCAAGACTGAGGCTCCCGTAGAAGCTAAGACCGAGACCCCTGTGGAAGTCAAGGCTGAGGAGCCTGCGCAAGAGCACAAAGAAGTTGAGCCATGGAAAGATGCTGTTGTGCCCAGACACAATGGACCCAACAGGGGTTAGGAATAAGGAAAACGAGACCAGAATAGGATGGGCATATGAGAAGCTACGTGTAAAATATATGGAGTTGATTGGCGGGGGTTCACTGCGATGAGCTCAGCTCTGTACCAACGTTGTATAATGAACTAGAGAACAAAAGCTATGCATGGGTCATAATAAAGGGAATCACATCTCAGGACTTTCGTCCCCAGCACAAATTGTCGTTGCGAGAATTGGCCGATTTTGAGTTTTGGAGCAGTTGGCCCACAAAAAAAAGCATGTCGGCAATAATCGGGTGTAATAGCGATAACAGGGATCCCCAGATTTTTTCAGCCTGAGCTAGGCGCGCGCGCGTATATTGAGAGTGGTAACAAGTCGGTATCAATCATCAGAAACAAGAAACAAAAGAGGAGAGATTCTACACAATCCCCGGTATCAACAGAAGAGCCATCCCATGATGCCGATCAAGCTGAAATAGAAAGAGAGAAAAAAAAAAAGCCGTCAAGGCGTTTTTTTTTTGGGTTATAAAAAAGAGAAACCCCCCCAAAGAAAATACAAAGGCTTATTACCATCCCGAGACGCCGCGGAGAGAGGAATTGCGCTCCGGTATTGAATCCGGATCAAGCTGTTCTTGTTCTTGTTGTTGTCCCTTGGGCTTCTCCTAAGATGAGCCACCCTTCTTCGCCTTGTACAGGTAGCGGCCAATGACGCCCTGAACGGCGGCCACGCTGGCAAAGACGCCGACACCCAGGCCCACGGCCTGCCAGCTCAGGCGGCCCCTCTCGTACAGGCCCCAGGCCTTGTAGCCCAGGAAGCCGCTCAGGCTGACGACACCCGCCAGGTTAGCGACGACGACGGCAGTAGCGGCGTTGTCGGAGAGGTCCTCAAAGTACTCGGCGAGCCACGAGTCGGTGCCGGCAGCCTTGCGGGCAGCCTTCTCGCGGGCGGCCTTGGCGCGGACCACGGCGCGCTCCTCGGCTTCGCGGGCAATGCGGTGGGCCTGCGTCTCCGTCTGGATTTCCTGCTCAAGGAAGTCGGAGGGCACCGTGTGCACGCTGGGGAGGTCGACATCGACGAGGGAGGCCGTTGAGGCTGACACGTTCGTGGTCACCTCGGGAAGCTGAGGGGCAGCAGCCTAGAGCAGGGGGGGGCACGGTTGGTCAATGGCTTCTGATGGACGAGACAACGACAACGGAGCAGTGGAAACAGGTCTTGCAGCAAAGTGAATCAAAATAAAATAAAATAAAAAAAGCTTACCTCCTCGGGGGTCTGCTTAGGACCAGAGGCAGCAACGTCGGCGTATGACACTAGATTGAAAAAAGTCAGTTACCGGTGCGGTGCGGGGGAAATGGGTTGCAACGGGTGAAATGGGCGTGTTACTCACTGGTGATTGGGAAATGTGTAAGAGCCTGAGGGATGTAGGTAGAGAGAAGATGAGGGGTGTAGGTGATCAGATGCAGGTGTCCAAGGACTCTCAGGAGTGATCAGCGAGGCGTTTGATTCTTTTAGTGTGTGTGCGAGATGGAAGAGAAAAAGAAAAAAAAGAGAAATTTGAAAGGTGGTGTGATGCGAGGTGAGGTGATGCAACGACAGAGAGAGGGCAACGAATGCGATGCGTGATGTGCTGGCTAGCTTGCTGCTGCATCTCTTTGGGTACTGACTGAGGTACCAGGCACCGTTTTATTACATGTGACGGGCCAAAACTCTATGACGTCGGCGGCTAGTCATAACCCCACTGGAACGACCAGAACCGGTTCGAGGGGACCTGGCGGGATGATGCCATGCTTTTCCTGGAACCTGCTAGAAAGAATTGAGTTGAGATCCTTGGATTGATGTTTTTCACATTGCGTGATGGAGGGCGTTTTTTTTCTTTCCTCGCCAATCTTTGGGTGTGACGTGCATTACAGCTTGGTTGCATATGCTGGGCAAGCTAGCTGGAGCTCTGTGAGCTAAGGCGGGGGGGAGGGGAGGTGGATGAGATTGGGCACAACTGGAGGGACAAAGCACATGACGTGGTTAACCGAGGAGATGCAGGTGGGATGAGCGCAATCCACTGAAATAACGGATTCTTTTTATTACTGTGGTCCCTCGGTGTTTGTCTCGCTTTCATCCCCCTCGAGATTGTTGATCATGCAACGGCCAATGTGGGGACTGTGCCTGATATCAGCCCAAGTATACCTCTTTGGCAAAAACATTGGGTACGTTGGTGGGAGGGAAGCTCATTGGAAGAATTGAAGAGCTTAGGTAATCGCCAGTTTGATTTAATGGATCACTTGCTAAAAGAATTGAGCGGCCCAATTAGGTGGCCGTCTGATGGAAAACCTTGTAATTTTGTGTTTTGCCTCCTGCTGTGCTCTGGTGCACCTTTTTCAGCGGCTGATGAGAACATCAACGCTCGTCTTAGTCGGCACTTACCCTAGACACAACATCAACCAGCTGCAATGCACCTGCGACAGAGCGTATTTCTTAACCTTTTTTATATGTAAAACTAAAATAAGCGACATTGAGAAAAGGAAAAGGAAAAGAGAAAAAATAGCCCACTAGAATGGTGATCTTGCTTAAAACCCCCCCCCCCCCATTTTTAAAACAGACGGCAAGTCGTTGATTGAAGCCGAATACTACAAAGCCAGCTTGAATAAAGTTTGTGCGAGTAAAGATGAGCAGATATTCTTAAAAGGTTTAAAGAAGAAAATAAGAAGAGGAGAAAAAAAGAAGCCCATTCAAAAATTTGCGAAAGGATGAGTAGATTACGTGAGATTCGAGAGAACTCACTATTCCTTGTGTGATCATGTAGATGATCTTAGCCAGTTGTGGAGAAGGTTAGCTTTACGCATATCCAAACGAGCGCAGTGATTTAGGGGCTAGAATAGACCTGCATATTGGATAGTTAGAGGTGGATTTTCCATGGTTTTGCATGTTAGCCTCAAGGTGATAATTTACCATCACATTCGTGTGTAAGCGTGCCGCTTTGTAGTATCTGCATGCACCGTGAGCCTCCGTCACAATGATCTGGGAGCATGGAGGAACCCATGAAATCTATGAGCAATTAGTATCTGTAAGAATATCTGACAATGACTGCGTATGTTTGTCGTGGGCGTCAGGCCAAGAGGTCAGGGAAATGCACGAAGCTGCAAGTGTAAGGAGATCAGAAGCGTGGCGCACATCTCAGCATTTAGAGTTCAGGGGAACGAAACCAATGGAAACTGCTCAGGCAGGACATGATGCGCCGGGTTCGGGTGCAGTCAGACGGGCCTACATCCCGTTTTGTTCCTGCAGTGTTGCGGCATCGCACCCGGATATAAGCGCTAATCCTTTGCGCTCTGTGGGCTGATGTCTGGCCTGGTTTGCGAGATCGGACACTTCTGCATTGGGAGCTTGGTATACATATACGAGCTGAGTTGCGCATGAACGCTGCAGCGTTACACGGTTTCTGCTAGCCATCATAAGTTGGACCGTATGGAGGAAGCACCGATTCAATAGTCTCGAGTATATAAGCCCGGTAAGGGACGACGCAAGAAACATGGTACAGGTTCTTTAGACAAGTCAATTCAGCCATATTGCAAGCTTCATTATTCAAAATGTTGGCCAAAGTATTCAGCATCTTTCTCGCAGCCTCCATGGCCGCAGGTGTTCATGGCGCAGTGGCCGCAACCACCGTATCCGACGTGACGACAAGCACCACGTCGGCCACTGCTACCGCCACTTGTAACTTTGAAGGAAAGAATTCAATCAGCGGTGTCACGCCGCTTGGCACCTACGTTGGGGCCGAGTCTGAATCCGAGTGCTGGGAGATTTGCGCCGACGAGTTCTTCTCCCCGTACTGCATAGCATTTACCTACGCCCCCGCCACCAAGACGTGTGTCTTTCGACAGATTCGCGTCGGTTTTGGAGTCGTGGCTGCCGACAGCGGCGTCTACTACTGGGACAAGGCGTGCTGGGCAGACTATACGCTCCCCACCCCAGCAACACCTGAGCTAGACTGTCTCGCTGCCAACTCGACGTGCGGAACGGAGTGCACTTCTCCCGACTACGACTATTTCGCCAGCTTTCGACAGGCGACTGGAGGCGCTTCAACGTGTTCTGACATGTGCAATGGCGCCAGCCTCGCCTCTGTTTGCAAGTCGTATATCCTCTATGATGACACTGTGTGCTACTTTTATGACGCCCCAATGTCCGAAATCTTTGCCGCAGGAACTGGAAATCACAGATATTGCTGGGAGAAGGCGTGTTTGGATAATTCTGGAGACTGTGACTCGTAATCTACTCAGTTTCGGTTAATACTTGGTTTATTGGGTGACCTGGCGCTGGGACGATCAACTCCAATAAACTAATGTAGTAAATAGCGAGATGAAATATATATCATTTATTTAAACCCAATCTATTGTTGTTTGTTTGCTTCTGACTAAAAAACAAGCTGTAGGTTCAACCGAGTGGTCCTAAAACCAGGCTACACAGGTGGCATACAATTAGAGTCCTATTATAGGGTTGATTTTGAAAAGTATTATCAACCTAAACAAAAGAAAAAACAATTAATTCCATCTTCTCCAGCAAGGAAAAGGCTTCTTGTTTATTCAAAGTCACGACTATCCTAATCGCACACCAAAGACAGCAAGTGCATCTCTCAACAGCCTCTGAACACAACCAGCGACTAACAATTTCAATCAACTTGCCATCTCGAGCAACAATGCTCCGTACATTTCGCACTCGTTTTATGACCCTCCAGAAGATTAGTTGTTATAAACCAGAAACCCATCCCGTTTCATCATATGAGGATCACCAAGCTTCTGGTACAGGGAGTATGGCGGCGGAACGAAGTAGAATATGGAGTTGCTCCATACGTCGCTTCACCGAAGTAAACTAACATGGTAATCAGGGCTGTGAAAAGTATCAAGTATAATTAGTATGCCGAGTACTGGACTAATGCCTTTTATTATTTGTAATCATATTAAGAATTTAGTATATACCAACACTAAAAGAAAAATCGCTATTAGTTTAATATTTTTGGTAGCTCTGATCATAATCCTCGATGCTATCTCAAACATGCGGACTGGGAGCGGAAACAAGTCTCCCGATAACCATTTATAACTTAGTGGCTCGCAGTCGGAAATGCCAGTCTGAGTGAGCTCGACGGCCCTAATGTTCCATCCGCCCAATTATTCTTGACCATCTGATTTCCAGCCCTCGCGATTATCTTTGGATACTCTGACAAAGGCAAGATCTATCACGAGGGCAGCAACAGCCAACGCAACCCCGAATATGAGCGCGGCTCGAAATCCCAGTATCTCACTGGCCCCCTTTCTCACAAGTTCTGACTCGATTGTGCCAGCGAGACCCAGCCCGAGAGTGTTGCCATATAGATTGAGCGTGCCGATGAGACTCCCGGCAACGCCCTGTTCCCGCTTTCCCACACTGTTACTAGCAATGATTTGCGCAGCAACGTATACAAAGTCTGGGCAAATACTGCCAATTAGAATTGCGGGAAAAGTCTGTGCCCAGTATATTTGCTGCTCGGGCATCGTGGCCAACAAAATCAGAGACACCCCCGAAGTAAGCACTCCGATGGCCATTATATATTGCGCTTCCAGTCGTGGGATGAGCCAGGCGGCTAGTCCAACCGCACATGAGGCGCCAATGCTGAATGGGATCCAGCCAACGGCCAGATGCAGAACAGTCCAGTTTCTTATGAGCTGTTGCCAGGCAACCATGTACCATAGAGAGATACCGAAGGCCATGTAAGTCATCAGAACGACCAAGATCAAGGGAGTAAAAGTCGGTACAGCGAAGATTGTAAGAGGTAAGATCGGCTCAACGGCAAATTTACTCTCCCAAATGAAAAAGCCAACAATGAGTAAAATGGACAGAATAAAAATCACAATGACGTAGGGCGTACCCCAACCCACCGAGGGTGCTTGGCTATCGATTGTTAGCGAAGTAGACTTTGAAATGAGAATTAACCACTCACTTCCACGCAAAGCTGAAGAGAACAAGACCACCCAACCCCAGTATAATTCCCACTACATCAATTTTGCCATCTTTATCTACCGGCACCTCATGTGGCAGAGCAAAGAAGAGGGCAGAGAAGATGACGAACCCAAAAAGTGATCTGCGAAAAGATTAGGCAAAAGAAAGCTAAAAGGGACCAGAAGGCTCACATGAAAATGAATAACCACTTCCAATGCGTGTATTCTAGAAAAGCGCCCGCAAGTAAAGCTCCGATCATAGCTCCGACCGGAGGAGACGCGGCAAAGGTTGCAAGAGTGATGTTGCGTAGACGACCGGGAGGAACCATGATCATGAGCGTTGCGACGGCGTTGGGCATAAGAATTCCTCCTCCTATTCCCGTGAGGGCACGCACTGCCACAAAGGAATTGTAGGAGGTGCAAAACGCGTTGACCAATGAGAAGACGACGATAATTGCACCACCGAGAATTAGTAGCCGATGGTGCCCGTATATGGCGCCAAGCCGACCGCTGATAAGTATGAAGCCGCTTTGCGTGAGGCTAGAAAAGTTCTTAACAATTGGTACTTTTTTTGGTCAAGCATAGAGAAACATACGAATAAGCTGCAGCCATCCAGTTTGCTTGCCCGGGTCCAGTAGCATGGCCTAACTCCGAGCTGAACTTGAAACCCCCTGCAACAGTTGTAAACATGGATATAAACTAGACGGCAAATAGATGAGCGAAGATCGAAAAAAGAATTTCATAAATGGGAAAGAATTACCTGAGTCAAGTTGGAAAGAATGACAAGAAAAGTAATAATCAGTTGCCTGGCCTGTTTTGGTTCCGCCGGGGCGTCAACCTGAATAATCTCGGTGCGCTGGCCAATGGGCTCCGATGTAGGCGCCGTAGTTATGCGGCCGATAACGGACAGTGTATCCTGCTCCTCAATGGGAGCTTCGGATACCAAGACCGATTCGATCTGTGAATTTCCCATGTTGAGTCGCAGGCAGTCTTGCTCGGGTGGTTTGATGAAACAAGAAGTTGGCTTTCGCGATGGTTAAATCGACAACGACATTGGCATAAGGAGGGCTAGAAATTTGTGTCACATCTTGTGACCCTTTTTTTTGAGGCGATAAGAAGGTAGTATGCATGGGGAATCTGATTTCCGTTATCCGTTTTGACGCAATAGGTATTGGGAGCCGATGCTGAATGCAAGTCATAAAGCTCCTGGTTCGTAGACACATGTCTACGTTACACCGCCACTTGTCTATACCATATCGGGGCAGTCTTACTAAAGAAAGAACATGCATAGGATTCTGTGACTGGCCGAGCAGAAATTCTGGCGCTTGCTAAGGGATCTAGCTTGAAATTTGAGAACATGTGCGGGTATTAACGGATATAATTAGCTACACACTTGGGTGGGGGGTTTTGTTGGATACAATGTCCCCAATGAAATTGTAAGTTGAAGATAGAAAAAATATCTGTCCTGGCTATTATTTATTCAGTGGAGTTTAGAGTGACCGTCAATGAGACAGTGGAATTTGACAAGGTATCCGACGTCTCTTCGTAACTGTGGTTCCTTAACCAAATCTAGCACAAATGCGTGCCCGAAGGGTCAAAGAAATTGCGCCTGGGCTTTTTTTTTCTTTAGAAATTTGAGGGTTCCACCGCCGATTTTCTGCGTTTCTTGGACAGTTGACTTTGGAATGTCGATATTGCTTTTGTGTAAACTGCGCCGCTACCATTTTAGGGCTGAGGCGGGTCACCACCAGGATAGAAAAGGACAGCAAGAGGTGGGCCACTAGAATGACGCCCAATTTAGAGATAGAAAACTTTACGTCTTAAAATTACAATGATGTTCGAAGCGACCAAGTTAACCACAAGAACAGGCGCCAATGCTGTCAGAACTGAGCAATGCTTTGACACACACCCATGACTGAGCACTGGCAGAGATAGCGGCAAAGAGAAAAAAGATGGCACTTTAAATAACTAACAAAAATCGCGTGTGTCGCAATTTCCAATCCATTGATAGAAATGCTCCTGACAATGCCTGGGAAGGTAACTGAACTAGTTCGCAAGTTATACAACCACAGAGCGAGTGGATGACTAAGCGAGCCCTCTAAGCCGGGTTGAGACCCGGCAAGTAATCCCATTTGCCGTGCGATGTTGGACGAAGTCCACTGTGGGAATTAGATACTAAAATTGACATACCATCTGAGGCTGAACTCAACATGTCTTCTTGCTAACAAACCAGTCATAGTCACCTCCGCCCACCTCCAAATTCAGGCGGTGACCACCGGGGGTTGACCCGAGAATTCTCCTTGACGGCCCGCGAGCCGAACGGAATCCACTTTGCCAAGACGCTGGATCGACCTTGGTATTTAAGGGCAGAGAGGATCGAGCACCTGTCACCGACAAAAAGCTTTTGTTTAACGGCTTTTTGTTCTTTTATTGCTTTGATCTGGCAGAATGAGTGCCACGCAGACTTCCACGGCAACAATTGAGGCCGTGGATCTTCGTCCTCTCCCTTGGGCGAATCACTCTGCACGCAAGTCGAATGAGGCGCCCGCACCCGATAATGTGCTGTCTACCTCTTGGATCGAGGGCGGCACGAGGGATGATCCGCCCCCAGGTGACAATGTGACCCCAAAGCTCGAGAGCTGGAATAATCCACGCTCCAACGTATCCCGAATTGATGCCACTTATTGGAGCCTTCTCGTAACGGGCGCCAATGATGCTGCATACGGTGTAAGACTGCCCGAACTATGAAATGTCATCGGTATGCGCTAATCTTAGTCATTGATAGGCCCTGATTCCTTCCGTATGTCATCCCTTCTCTCTCCCTCACAAGACCAACCTTGACTGACAGCGCTCTAGCTGGAGCTGTACTACGACCTGGATTACTTGGTCGTTTCTTTAGTCTTCCTCTCCCCTTTTGTCGGATACATTCTTGCGGCTGCCCTAAACAATAGTATGCATATGCAATTCGGCCAGCGCGGTGTTGCAATCGCATGTGGTCTGTGCCATCTTGTCGCATACATTATTCTGTCACAGCACCCTCCGTATCCCGTCCTCGTTGTCGTCTTCATCCTCGCTGGGTTTGGTAACGGGATTGGGGACGCTGCGTGGAATGCTTGGGTTGGAAACCTTGACAAAGCCAATGAGCTTCTCGGTTTCCTCCACGCCTGCTATGGCGTTGGTGGCACTATTAGCCCGCTCATTGCAACCACCATGATCACGAAGGGCAATCTTCCGTGGTATTACTTTTATTACATCATGGTACGTTGATTAATTCACTTTTTTTGTCACCCTGGGTTGACTGATAATCTCAACTAGATTGGCATGGCTGCCCTGGAGCTGGTTTCGTGCACCTGGGCATTCTGGGAAAATGGACCAGAGGCCTACTGCCAATCTTTGGAAACCAGTGGCGAGAACAAGCTCGGGCTCAAGGCCGCCCTACTCACAAGGCCGTATGCTCGTGTGACCTGGATTGGGGCCTTATTTCTTCTTGGATACGTTGGTGCCGAGGTTTCTCTTGGTGGCTGGATTGTTCAGTTCATGATTCGCGTTCGCAAGGCCGAGAGTTTCCCCGCCGGCATGACATCTGTAGGTTTTTGGCTTGGCCTCACCATTGGCCGTGCTGTCCTAGGATTCATAACCCCGCGACTTGGTGTAAAACTAGCTGTTTCCATTTACGTGCCAGTCACAATGGCCCTCGAGCTCATCTTCTGGTTGGTACCGCAGTTTTACGTGTCCGCCGTGGCTGTGGCTCTTCAAGGCTTCTTCTTGGGCCCTCTGTTTCCAGCAGTGGTTGTTGTTATGACACAGCTTCTGCCAAAATCCCTCCACGTCAGCGCGATTGGGTTTGTTGCCGCTTTTGGAGGGAGCGGCGCCGCCATTTTGCCTTTTGCTGTGGGAGCCCTGGCGCAAGTGAAAGGGGTCCAGGTTCTGCAGCCGATAATCTTGGCATTCTTGACCGTTCTCTTTATCTTGTGGCTTTGTCTGCCGAGAATGGGTAAGAAACGGGATTGATCGGATGCGGGGATCCATACTTGTGGCGATCCGGCCCGGATTTCTATCCCTGCAGTGACAATTGAAACATGGTGGAATTTGTGAAGTTGGATTAGTCAGGCTGGAATTGAGGCTTGAGCCATGTTTGTCTCCCTGCGCTTAGAACGAACTTTCACAGTGAAATTACTTTTTCTCAGCCGACTTCGTCGAAAGCACGTGAAAAGGTAATGCGCCAATGAGCTGTTGCGTACTTTTGTTATTCTTAGTTCACCACCTACTTTTGAACATGTCCACAGTTGTGGTTTAGGTCTTTCCGACCTCAGACAGCCAAAAATAAAACAAGATATAGAACAGTGTAAGCTAAAAAGCTGCCTTGAGTGCGATTTGACGATATCGATATCAAGTTTGTTTCAGGAGGCGGCTCGTTCATCTGGTTTGGATCAGTTTACGGCAACCCGCTCGGCGCTATGGCTTGATGAAACATCAAACAAGCGACTGTTTAGTCCAAGATTGACCTGCTTGTCGTAGTAGACGCTAGAAGGAAGCTTCCGCTCTTGGATGCTCCCGCTTTAGCATGGAGGTGGGGTCGCTACCCTTTGTCTCATAAATGGAGGCTCAGCTAGCCACAGCCCATGGTGGAAATTTTGCTTGTCTGTAATGAAATTAACTAGGGAGGTTGTTGAGACCTCAGGCTTGTGTTTGACATGTCTAGTTCAATTGGGCAGTTTAAGCGAATACAGGAATGTGTAAGTTTGGCCAATGGCTTTTGACAAAAGCCTGCCTGCCTGTATAAATGGTGTTCAACCCCTCCCAGCTGATTACCTTGACATCTCTTGACATCCCTCCACCTGCCCCCGTTTTCATACAAATCTTCGTTGAAGCTTGAAAAATATGCCTGGCAAGTTGTGCGACCAAGAATTGTCCGACAAGGACGCTACAAAGCTCGTGCTGTTCTTCGATGGCACCGGGAACAGCTTTTCTGGAACCGACGAAGACACCAATGTTGTGAAGCTTCTGTCCAAGTTGGATCGCAGCTGCCCGAACCAATACCACTACTACCAAAGTAAGCCTTTGATTTCCTCTGTTGGGTTCGTTGCTCATATTTTTTATAGCCGGTATTGGTACATACGAAGCAAATGAATCAGTCAACAAATCGAAGGTTGGAGAAGTTGCTAGCTCGGTATCGAAGGCGCTCGACCAAGGTTTTGGCAATACCTTCGAGCACCACGTCATAGCTGGGTATCGATTTTTGATGCGTTATTATGAAAAGGTAAAGTGATATGCGTTGTGAGTTAGATATTTATGCACGGCTAATGTTTCATGGTAGGGTGCCAAAATTTACATGTTTGGATTTAGTCGCGGTGCATTCACCGCCAAGTTTTTGGCGCAAATGATCCACACCGTTGGTCTGCTGTGTAAAGGCAACGAAGAGATGGTTCCATATGCATTTCGCCTTTACCAGGATTATCTGAAGCTCAGGACGAAGCGGCGCAAGAATAAACTCAAGGACACAGGTAAAGAAGAACTCGATGACGAGGTCCTGGATCGCGAGGAGTTGGGGGAGGTACATATTGACGAGGAGCATTCCGATGCTGATATTGACAGCGAGGATGAGGAAGCCGAATGTCATAGCCCTATTTCACACGGAGATGCTGACACTGGATATGGCAGTGGAAGCGGTGATGAAGAAGAGATGACACCACTTATTGAGGGACACCATGGTGAGGTGAAAGGGCGCGAGTGTAGGAAAGAGGACCACTCTAAGAACGAAATTGTTCTCGCCTTGGAAAAGATCAGAGCTTTCAGCCGGACATTCTGCCGAAAGGACTCGACGGCAGAGAAATCTAAGGTCATCGCTAAAAACATCAAGGTTCACTTTTTGGGAATATGGGACTGTGTCAACTCAGTCCAACTTCTTGAAACCGAAGCGGCGGTGCCGATGCCCATTTTTGGCACAGCAAAGCACGTCCGGCACGCTGTAGCCATTGACGAGCGACGCGTCAAGTTCAGACCTTCCCTCCTGTCTCAGGACATCACCACGATCCATCATCAGAAGAAAAAGCAGTCGGCTGATGAACAAAACGGGAGCTCCTCGGGTTCACCCCCTGATGACCTGTCAGAGGCGTCTCAAACCAAGCTTAAGGGAGAAGCTGTGGCAAATGAAGATATCAAGGAAGTCTGGTTTCCGGGGAGCCATTCCGACGTTGGTGGCGGCTGGCTTGCAGAAAACCCAGTCGAGAAATCTCTCCTCCATTCAAGCGACTCGAAGGCAAAGGACATAACTTGGAGGGACCGGTTATCTTACTTTTGGAAAGGTAGCAATGCGACGCAACGTCCGAATCCAAGCCCGAAGCATGGCGCCACCGATAAACCACAAGGCCGAAAGAACAGCTTGCAGAAGATGAATGGCAAAAAGAAGAGCAAGAAAGTCGATGAGCCGATTCAAATGAGCGATGTTGCGTTGAAATGGATGATCGACGAGCTCAAGGACGTTGAGGCGAAGGAGACGGATCCTGCACGGCAACTTCATTGGAACCAAAATCGCCTCAGAAATTTCAAGACAAGCTACTCTAACTGGAAGAAGAAGGCTCTGGACGAGTCGAACAGTGACCCATTCAAGCTTGGATTCCTACACGATCCTCTCAAGTTCAAAAGCGGCACGTCTTTCTGGATGGTGATGATGTGGGTGATCATGGGTAAGTATCTTCCACCTTTAAAAGGGCTATAGGAGACTGATTGGATTAGAAATCTCGCCATTTATCCCTCGATGGGAGCTTGTTAATAACAAGTGGATTCCACATCAATGGGGGCCGAGCTTTTTCGGTACTCGCGACATCCCAGAACATGCCGTTCTGCACGAATCAGTGAGCTGGCGCCTCCAAAACGATCCCACATACAGACCTACAAACGATCACGGAGACTTTAACAAGTGCGAGAAGAAGCCCAAATGCGACAAGGGCTACCACTGTGACCATGGCCATTGTCTTGATACGGCAGACGCACTGTGCAACAAGAAACCTTGTCACAACCATCCTGTTGTCAAAGATGACAATTTGTGTCCCCATTTTTGGTCAACAGCCAAACACAAGCTGTTGACATTTGGGAAACTAAGGGAAGCTGCAGTTGAGAATCGAGCAATCGAGGTGTAAGGCTGCTGAAAAGATCAAATTGCATTGGGTTATAAATACTCTTCATTTGAAACGTTGGCCCGGGAAACGTCTCTGCTCTAGTTTTATCATATTTTAGTCATAATTTTTGCTTTCGCTAAGTAGAACAATGGAAATTGTCGTGAAAACTTCAAACACAACGCCGAGAGCGCACATTAAGGGCCAGGATAACGCGTGCTGTTGTATATATGCTCCGTAATGCTAGATAATACTTGTCGTCAATAGCAGTCGACACAATTCTGCGTCATGGCTCAAATCTCATTAACGAGAGCCTGAAATTTGCACCGAGGCCAGCAACACTAAAGGTTAAAAGAACTGGAGTGCATTCGTATTGGCCCGACGAACCATGACGTCGTCTGACAACAAGGGTCAGCGTGGCTTGGACTGTGAAGAAAACCTTAAGACAAAGAATCCTGAAGGATGAACATGTGGAGATGACAGCCTCACTGGCGTGCTTCCATTGGTTTTGATGATGGTGACACAGCCAACGAAATTTAGTGCGTGGGTCGGGTTCTCCTGTACACAGCACCTTATTGTAAACGCAAATAAATCCTCCAACGCAGATTTATGTTGCCAAAGTCTCAAATAGCATGTAGTGTAATCACTATTCATAATTTGTTCGTCTATTTCTATCTTTATCAGGGCCAACTAATTTACTTCTGGTCAGTGTGAGTTTGAGAATCTGAGAACACGAACATAACTTAAGTGAAAGCGTATCATGGTCAATTGGGAGTTTAGGATCTACTATTTTGATTTATACTAGTGAGACGCAGTCATGGAATTTACAAAGAGACGCACTAGTGATTCAAGACTGAATCTTTAGTAGGTTCATACAGATACTTATGTTTAAGATTATGAGATGCCCCACGGCCCCATTAAGTGATCCGCCCAGCCACAGAACCGTGGGGGCGTGAGAACGAACGCACGAGATACCAATAATAGATATCCGCCATTTTTCGCAAATCATAGATTTGAAGTCTATAGAGATGGCACATCAAAGTAACATTGTCAGAGGTGTGAGAAATTGTGTTGACGGCGAAGAGTGTGTTCGCCAGGTGATTGCGGCGGGCCACCAAGATCAAGTGCATTCATTGAAGTGGGTTCTTGAGAAGCGAGAAGATTTCAGCTGAAGCGGGAAAAACAAACCCATACAGGTCAATCTCCATGTTACTCTGGCACGTGGTCATGGCGTGTTTCATGGTGTCATGTTGATGTGAAGGAATGCCGAGGGGTTGCATGTGCCTGTGCCAAGGCAAGGCGAATGGAGGTGTCCCAACATTTACAACGCCGACGATCACTCCAAGTCCGAGTCTCACATCTATCCACTCACAGTGGTAGTATAGAAGATGACTAGATGTTGGATAAAGTGGCTTCTCTGGCTGACAGACAGGACTTGCAAATTTGGGAAGCCATTGTAGCATATCTCTGGGAGTTGGTTAGACAGAGCTTCATACGAAATACACAAATTTCGAGACTCAAACTAAGAAAAACTAAATATATCATATTCAAGGTTTGAGTTAGCTTGTGATGAGGCTCTGTCGGACATTGAGTCACACATTCCTGTGCTGTGTAGCACAATTAGAAAAAATGACAACATCTCCATGACCACGATGTTTCCGGAACCCGAGGAGATTTAGCCTCAAAGCCGGCAAAACAGAGCTGATGCCTATGAATAAATGTGTCACTCACTACGTTGGTCAGGGCATTGATCGCTGAATCTTGAAACCAATCAGCAGCGACGAATGCGATTACTCTGCACACACGGTAGCACTGTGGGAGCCGTCAGCGAAAGCCGAAAGGGGGGATGCATTCTTGCGTGTCTAGATTACGTGGCTTGGCAATGCATATAAGCAGCTTGTCGGGAACCACCTGCCGGCGGGAGAATCAAGGCGAACTGCACTCTAATGCATGATCCCATAGCTCCCTCAACAAGATCGATAGGGATATTATAAATGCTCTGGGACACTGTAACTCAATAAACCCGATCAGTAGTCAAGATGCCCGATGAGCTAAGAAACCCGACCATGGAATATCCCGATCATTGGAATATATAAGGAGGTGTATGTCCTGGTCTTCATGAGAGCTATTCATTTCAAATTGGACGTCATAATTAATCTACTAAAGAAATACTCACCACTGTCTTGACGTCCTCTTGTAAAACAATTACTCATCACCATGAGCTGGCTCAGACTGAAGGCAATTGCAGCAATTGCCACCTGCATTGCTAGCATTGCTGCCTTGCCTACTAACCTCGGTCCCCTCGCCGAGCTCGCAGGTAGTTGCCCCGTGGATGACTCCTCAGCTGCGTACAATTTAACAAAGGGGCTCTCCAATTGCGCTGAGGTCTACTATCCGGGCTCTGCTGGCTTCAACGTCACCCTATTGCGATGGTCAACCTACAAGGCTCCCAAGGCAACAGTCGTCGTGCTACCGTGCACAGAGGCAGATGTTTCCCTAACTGTAAGCTTGCTTGGGCTCGGAAGTAGACGTCTGTAATTAATTTACATTTCTTTCTAGGTTAAATATGCGAATGCAAAGAAGATGCCATTCCTGGCCGTGGATACGGGCCACGGAACCATCTCCAGCCTTGGAAATATGAAGTCGGGTGTTCAGATCTCGTTGAAGAAGCTTAGTAGCGTCGATATTAGTAAGGACGGCAAGACTGTCACTGTTGGCGGGGGCACCAAGTCAACGAATCTGACGCATGAGCTGTGGGCAGCCGGTAAACAAACAGGCACATCTCCCCGTTCCTCCAATGACGCTCTCCACTAACCTGAATACTGTAGTGACGGGCACAGCCGAGTGCGTGAGCTACCTGGGTCCTGGTCTGGGTGGTGGTCATGGCTTCCTTCAAGGACACTACGGCCTTATCTCAGACCAGTATGTATCCTTGAATGTGGTACTGGCCGACGGCACCCTCAAGACCGTTAGCGAAAAGGACGACCTTTTCTGGGCCTTGAAGGGAGCTGGGCATAATTTCGGTATCGTGACCTCTGTGACCTCCAAGATTTACACTCCGCAGTCTAAAGAGTGGGCTATTGCAACGCTTACATTCAAGGGATCAAAAGTTGAGGATGTGTATGCGGCTGCTAATACCCGCTTCATCGATGGCAACCAGACCAAAAGCCTTGTCACCTGGTCGATGTGGGCGAATAATAGGACTCTAGATGCCAAGAATGTAAGTGTATGGTGCTTCTAAATTCCGCGGCCCTAAATACTAAGCTTGGCCTTTTTTTAGCCTGTCATTATCTTCATGCTCATGCAAGAGGGCGTCAAAGCCGTGGAAGATGTCTGGTTGAAGCCGCTCCTGGATGTTGGAACGATTGATGTCCAGAAAAAGGCGGGAGTCTACACAGACCTGTCGGATTTTATTGGCTCTGGAATCAATATGCCTCCCTGCCAAAAGACTGGGGAGAGTGGTCTGCGATTTTCAGTCTACCTTGATCGATTCAACAAGACCGCCATGAAAGAGGCATACGATGTGTTTGCTGGAATCATGGGTGATGGATCGGCATACAACTACACGTCTCGGTGCATGTTTGAGGGATACCCGACGCAGGGAGTGCGGGCAGCTGGCCTGAATGCAAGTGCCTTTCCTTTCCGCGATAGCAACATCCTGGCCCTTGCATCGCTTGGTTACTTTCCGGATGGGGCTGAGCGTGATAAGAAGGCCATTGAAGCAGGCGAGCGCTTCCGTAAGATTCTACAGAAGAGCTCTGGCTACAAGGCGAGACGTGTCTATATCAACTACGGCTTCGGTAATGAGTCGCCTGAAGACTGGTACGGGAGCGAAGACTGGCGCCAGAAGCGCCTGCGCTCACTCAAGAAGAAGTATGATCCAAAGGGTCAGTACGATTTCTACGGTCCGATTCCGTGAATGAAAACGACGGAAGGGGCCGGTCATGAATATGTACCGTGTCCAAAGCGATGTGTGTTTCAGGTGCTGGGAGAGGGGGGATGCCCAATAATGCGAGATAATTGACGAGTAATGTAGATTGAATTCATGCGTTTATAGAGCCAGAACCTGCAGAGCGCTAATTTCTCACTCCGTGTGAACGTCATGGAAGCTTTTGTTCCTGCTCACTAGCTGAAGATGCAAGCCAGTCACAGATAATCATATGATGCCGGTTCCACGTGGCTTTGAGCCGAGAAAGGTTGTAGCGAGCCAAGCTACATCTCTCGGCGATTTCTAAAGTATTCTTAGGTGTTAGTCAGACCCCCTGGTTCGTCAAGAGTCGATCTGACCAGCCCATCCGCGGCAAAAATCTGGGGATGATGTTAGCCACACCCGACCTGCTTCATTCAGTTACTGTGCCCTGCGGTATGACTTTTTCAGCGAGCCTTGATTATATGAGAAATTGTCGGCAGTTTCCCGTCGCGGGTTCAACCCAGCTCGGCACGGGTCGATAACAGTCAGATATGCAGAGAGACGGCCCTGTTAGCGAACACACGGGACAGTGCGACGCCCAACAAATGCGATACACGTTAATGTCGGACTAATGTAAGTCAGCTGCAATGGAATTCACGATCGCTCCTCCCCGTATCTCTTGACTGCTGACGGTTACAAGACTCCAGTCGAGTGGCCGACAAGGGTGGTGGTGGCCAATCGGAGAGACGGAGAGTAAGAATGTTTGTATTCCTAAGTAAGTTGTGTGATGACAGCAGTCGACTCGGAAATAACGGCAATTCCGCGCTGATCATTACCTTCTACCGTATGCGCTAAGATCACTGTTCCTATGATCGGACTCATTGGACCATGCTCTGCGTTCAGTGGTACTGGCATGCAAGTGAGTGGGATGTGCAGCAAGGCAAGGCACTGAAGTCTCATGACACGCAAGGAGATAAATGAATTTGTAAAAGGCCTTTAATTCTCGGTCATGTATTTGACCCACCGCTCGATTGATTCTATGGGTAGGAAATGTCCCTAGAAATTCTAGTTTTTTAAATGGCACGTTCAAGGCATATTATCATGATTCTGTCTTGCGGACATTTATCTATTACTCTTGGAGATTGATAATTGGAATATGCACCTCGAGTAACAATGATGACATTTCACGTTGGTGTGCTGCAATGTGACGCTACTCTACCATGATAGCACATCTGCCGCACTTTTAGTCATCTGCACATCTGCTACTTCTCAGGGCAAGTGCTCCCCCGCGGTCTGGATTTCGTCGAAAAGTCAATGAACTTTTGCAAATTCCAAAAGTTTCATTCCATTTGACGTCACTCTGTGTCGTATTCCTCTGTGCGCAAATGCGATTCGGTGACCGAAAAAGACGGGGGTTTGCATAGTTGCCTTAGAATCGGGCTTTAAAGACACGAAAAAGCAAGATTGGAGTCTTGTTGCTAGCAAAATCCATGCGGTGCAATTTGCAATGAGCTATCGGTACTGGACTTTATGTAATTGCACTTCATTCCGATGGTACTAAATGCATGGAATCATGTGTAGATTCCTTGTTTCCAATCAGATATGGCAAACTGTCACTGCGGGCGTTTTCATCAGGCCCCGCCTGTCCACTTTGCCTGCCGTACTGATTTAATCAGATAACTGATAAAGAGAGACGAGTTCTGCAGTTAAGGATTGAAGCGGCTAAAGAAGCTCAGACATGTTTCAAAGTATGTCATTGTCAGAAGCAGATTTTAGAGTAGAAAATGAAACCTGTGAAGTCTATATTTGTACATCAGTATTTGAGGATCATCAAGGGCCAACTCCAAGCAAAACGCCCGCCACACTAAAGCCCGACCAAATAAACAATTGACTATTCAGCTCTGGTGGACAAAAGCTAGACGTAATAAAAGTCAGAATTCCTCATGTCAAAGGAGGTTTACTGAGAAAATGCACTTACTCATCGCCAGCCGCGTGGACAAAACCAGCCCAAAAGAGCCAGCTTGCCATCCAGGTTGTAACCAAGACAAATAAGGCACAGAAGAAAGGGGTCCAAGAATCCTCGTCAATTTTGTATAGCGCAACAAGACTGACCACAAGACCAAGGCCTCCTGCAACCAAATAGTACAATGCACCGGCGTAGAAAATATGTGTGAAATTGTTGATTGACTTGTACTCCTCGGTTCCAATGATGTAGTATTTCTTCTCGACACCATATTTCACCGTTTGGCCCATTGTATAAAGCGAGATCAACTGGAGTATAACCTCTGCAATCATGTTGGACATGAAGCTAGATGCCCAAGGCCTGCCGTGACCCTTCAGTGATGGAATACGAGACGCAAACGCCAATGCGATAAAAGCGAGCCGAGGTCGGGTGGTATAAAAAAGCATCAGCTCCCAGGACGAATAGTTAGTATGATAGGTCTCGGCGCTTTTCATGACATGTACCACCGTGAAATTAGCTATGAGTTGAAGACCAACGGGTAGCAGAAACATGTAATGCCAAGGTTTTTCATAACGACCTCCACTAAGCAACTTGAAAGTGAGGTATTTGGCAACAATTTCATGACCAGCAAAAATAGAGAGGGCTGTGACGATAGTGTTGACGATGGCAAAGGTCCCAAGGATCCTTTCACGCGATGTTGGGCACTGACCATATCCTGGAGGGTCGATGGACCAGCGAAACGGTAGCTCCTCCTTCATTTCCGTTGATAGTGTGGCGATACCAGAAGGTAGAAGATAGTTTGTTCTTGCTGCGGTGAAGAAAGATTCGAATCTCTGGGTGGACATGCAAGGTGTCACAGAATTTATAGTAGAACTCCTGGAGGCCTCCTCTAAAGATTTTATTGTTGAAAGCTTTTACTAAATAGCCAAAGACTCCGCCTCAGTCGTCTTCGTATACAATAAAGGCACGGAGTTTCGTTCTGAGCATTCTCTCTTCCACATTTGTGGCTTGCGACGACCTTTGGCGCCTCATTAAGGCTGCCAAGGCCGTCAAAGCAGTAGGCTGCAGTCAGGCAAATGTGAGAAATAAATGCGATTGGCTTCTGGCTTTCGCTGCTGCTGCGCTGCCGTGGCTCTGGAAAGGTCAAGACGGGGTCCGGGCGTGCTGGCTGACCATACCGGCTGGTTCGCTCCTGACTCGCTGCCCATATCAGGCTGTGAGATACACTTGCTATTTTCCCGAGGCCACGGCCACAATTGCATCTAGCCCGAGGGTCGTGAGATTTGATGGGATGGACAAAGGCACTGGAATCGTATGGCCCAGAGTTATCACGAAACATGTGAGAGCCTACCTCGAAAAGTTTGAGCTCTGTGCCTTTTTTTGACCTGATTTCTCCAAATAGCGCGACTGGGACGTGATCGAATTACCATTGTCGTCACTAACTCGCTAAAGTAAACAACGGAACAGCCTCATGAGCTGCGGAGAGGCAGGCTGTGCTGCATTTCAGCTCCAATTGGCTTGCATATTCAACAGGCGACCGATGCGAACTATCTACAACAGGCCGGGCTGAAATGCCGGCCCACTACCCACTATAATTTGGATAAGTGGCTCAGTAACTGGTAACCAAGAGACATAGCTTGTCCTGGGGCGCTTTGTGTTTCTTGCCTAATGGTTGGGGGCGTTCCCTGGATAGATCGGCCGCGCGCTGCCCTTCTTTCATTTGCCTTGCCGCAATCCAAAGCAAATTTTTCATCATTGTGTCGTCGAGCAATAAAAGCAAGTCCATGCGTTTCGCCTAGCAGCGAACTTTCAGCTCTGTAGAAAAATCACCTCATGCGCACCATGTGCTGCTGGTAACGGATGTTTATTTAGTCAATTCACAAAGAACTGAAGTTGCTTCCCCTTCTGGTCTATTCCGGGTGCTCTGTCAAACAATATAAGTTCCCGGCCACAATTTCACCACGTATTAGTGGCGTGTCACTTCACTCTTGCAGTCTCCGTCATTGTACCATGTTTTAATTCTTAAAGGAGGCCATTCAAATATATTGACTAGACTATTTTAATTGTTCGAGCGTCTTCCAGCGATGACCCTAGAAATGGAGCACTTCCAACTAATAAGTGAGCCAACAAAGGAGCTTTCCGCCCAGGCAGGTTTTCCGCGGCCTCTTCACAGAAGCGGGGCATTTTCGCACTGGCGTGAAGTGCGCTCTGTGGTTTTCCGCGGCTCCTGGCTCAGATTTCCGTGGGAAAATTGCTCTCCGCCACAAATACCTGTTTCTTTTCGGTATGAACTAGTATCTGTTGTGCAAACGCGGTAGTTCTCCCAATAACATCATCTTGTTTCCGCCGTATTGGTGGGGCTCTTGGGGAATGCGACATTTTCAAGCCAAGCGTTCACGTCTTATTCATTATCGCCATGAATGAAACTGTTGTAGATCATGGATTTCTCACAGAGAAATTTATTCTTGGATTTATATTTCAATTGCTTCTCCATCGCTAACGAATTCGTTCTCTTGATTTGTATGGACACGCTGTCACTATCATTTTGGCCCAATCTCGGCTTCATCTTTTGCGCTCCGCGCGGTTAAAATTCCAAGATAACACAGCGAGCAGTGCCAGTGGGTTTCGCTAGCTTGTTTCCACGGATCCGCGGCCGCTCACTGGTCTCCAGCTCATTCCCCACATCCCCTCCTCCCTCATTCACTCCCAGCGCGTTATAAGAAAGTGAGAGTCTTGACGCTTGCGCGCTGCTACCAGGGAGCATAACCACCATCAAATATATCGCCATGGATTACGCACTGGAAAACTACAAAGACTTCATTGGAAAGCCCGCGTCTAAGCTCCCAACCCCAGCTTTCGTTCTCAGGTTGCCGGTTCTAAAAAAGAACATCGAGAAACTCCATCACGATGTTGAAAATCTGGGCATTTCCTTCCGCCCTCATGTCAAAACGCTCAAGGTAAATTTCTGGATCAACATGCTTATTCTTGCCATAACATTCATATGAGAAACCAGACTATTGAAGCGACAAGAATGATGATGGGCAATGGAAAATACAAATCTATTATCGCATCAACTCTGGCTGAAATTCGCGGTGCTCTGCCACTGGTGAAAGAAGGCGTCTTGGAAGAGGTAAGGCAAAATGCCCGCACTCCTGTCGGTATTCTGCAACACTGACGTATGCTTCCAGTGCCTTTATGGGTTGCCTGTTTACCCTGGGGTTATCCCGAGGCTTGCCGAGCTGAGAAAATCCCTTCATATCCTCCTCATGGTTGATAATCCGCAACAAATAGATCACTTGGAAAGCTTTGGCGCCGAAGCATCTTGGGACATATTTATTAAGCTCGATGTGGGCTCGCACCGAGCTGGAGTGGCAACTGCAAGCCCGGCTCTTCGTCAATTGGTCGAGCGCGCTGAGGCATCATCGGCGACCAACATTTATGGCTTTTACTGTCACGCAGGACATTCATACGGAGGCCGATCGCGCGCCGATGCCGAAGATTTGTTAAACATTGAGATTTCGAGTGTCCTCGAAGGCGCCAGGCTCCTCCCAGCCGATCGAAACGTTGTGGTCTCGATCGGTGCAACACCTACCGCCCACGTCGTGGAAAGCTTGAAAACAGCTGTGCCGGCAAACATCACACTAGAATTGCACGCAGGTCGGTTTGAAAAACAAAGCCCCGGGTCAACATTACTTGGACAACCACACTGACTACGAATCGAATAGGTAACTTTCCTTGCAATGACCTGCAACAAGTGTCGACGGGTTTGGTTTCCGAAACCGATCAGGCGGCGTATGTCGCCACAGAAGTATGCGGTGTCTACCCCGAGAGGAATGAAGCGCTCCTCAACGCCGGTGTCATATCATTATCCCGTGAAACCAGTGGATACAGTGGTTTTGGTCGAGTCGTGGGTCACCCAGGTTGGGGAATAGCACGTATGTCCCAGGAGCATGGAATTTTGGCTCCCCTTGAAGAGGGCCAAGTGGTGGATGAGGTTTTCAAAGTTGGGCAGCGGGTGGATATTTACTGCAACCACGTGTGTATGACGGCCGCGGCCTTCTTCGTCTTTTTCGTAACGGACGAAAACGACGTTGTCCAGGATGCCTGGATTCCTTGGAAAGGCTGGTAGCCCATTTTTTTTCTAGAGAATTGAATCTACAAAGGGGACATAATTTTCATGCGATAAAATTACCTGCTCCAAAATAAGAAGTCAAATCCAATTCAAAGTTTGGAGAGTAAGCCGAACGACGCAAGGCAGATGGGGGCAAAATGAATCGGTGGCGTAGAAAGTACTTCACCATGAATTCACAAACCATAGCAATTGAGGTAAAATACCTTCGCAAAATGACAATTGTAACGAGCCGCACTAGAGCTAAATTCTTCTCCGTTGAACCTAGTTTTACAACCATGTCGCTCACGCATCTGTCATGAAGCTGTCTGGCAAACCAATGTCGTCTTATCCTTGTACTAAAGTAATCTTTTGCCCTCCTGCAACAGTAACAGTCCCGTTACTAGGTTGGCCTCCATTTATGGTGAAGGTTCCATCAAAAGGCGGTGCGACAGTAGCGGTAAGGCCTGCCGGAACTGTAATTTCCATGATGATTTTACCTTGCGCATCATATCCCCAAGCCGCATAAATGAGCCCCGAAGGCGTAGGTACTCTTCCATGCACCCAATCAGTTCTGAAACCTGGCAATGGCGCGAATACAAACGTCGAGTATGCTTTTCCAGTGGGGCGAACTCCAAGCACGTACTCGGTTAAGAATACCGTCGGATAACTACCCCAGTAATGACTGTTGGCCGTAAATAGGTCCAAACCCGGGTACGTTCCGTCCGCACTCTGTAAAAGGTTGGTTCGTCAGCTCCAGACATCGAGGCAAAAGAAATTCCAGATGCAAAAGTAACATACCACATATTCCCAATATGCTCCAGTGAAGTTCACGTCTCGTCGCACCATCGGACCCCATGTAATGTCGAGCAAATCCTGAGCAAGCTCGGTCTCGTTTTCCTTTGCTAGGCCTTCCAGCATGAAGCTTTGGTAATATGGATCGACAACTTGAGGGGTATCAAAAAAGCGAGTCCCGTTCATATACCCAGCGGGCACTTTGATGGCTGCAAGCTTGTCGAGGAACGCCTTTCGTTTCTCGGTAGTTCCGATTCTTCCGACAAGCACCTGTGCAATGTCCATCAAGTCATATCCTGTTGCGCCTATCGTAGAAGCATAATACTGGCCAGTGGAATTCCACAGTAACGTGTCAATAGCTTCGCGGCTCAACGATGCCTGCTGACGATAAGCAGCCGCGGAAGCCGAATGGCCGAGATACTCAGCCATGTCTGCCAAACGCTCAAGGCCGAGGATCAGCGACACTGTGTTTGCTGGACCGAGAGCTTGGCCCTTTTCTCCCGCGAGCGGGGTTCCAAATGAATCAGAAGGAGCCCCATATAGTTGAGTCTGCAAATCCAGGCTGCGGGTGACAGCAAAACTAGCAACGCCAACTAGCTCGTTCCAAAATGTTTCGATAAAGGTATCGTTTCCGGATCTGTGAAGTAATTCAGTGAGAAACACTCATTAAATAAATGCTGATGATGTTGTGCATCTTACCGAAGCCAGTATTCGTAAGCGACGATGAGAAAGTCAAAGTTGTAGTCAACCAAAAGCGGATCCACGTTGGAGGTCCTGATCAAGACGTTTTTCACGTCAATGGGAGAAAACAATGTGTTGATTGGTACCACTCCGCCCGTTGTCTGCCTGGAAATAGCCTGTTCGGCAGGTCCCCATACAAATTCTTCACCCGCCGTGGATACCATCGTGACGCGTGAAGAAATGAGGCGATCGCCAAGCCACGAAAAACGATCACGCTTGCCTGCATCAGAACATACATATTGATTATTAGTTTGCACACCATACTCCACCAAAGTATCCTCTGATGTCAAAGAATTTGTGTAAACGTTCTCTCCCGTATTAAGGGTCACGTTGACATTTCGCACCCAAGCGGCTTGATCTTGCCAGGGGCCAAATGCAAAACCCTTGTTAAACCCTCCTGGAATATAAGGGTTCGGGTCCCCAAGGCCATAAGAACTGATGTTGAAGCTCGCAATCTCTTCTCCATCCAGCTTGACGGTGTAGGTGTCATCTCCGGGAGACAAGGTCTCAATCGTGTGCCATCTCTTCTCGCTGACATTCTAAAGGCGTTGGATCTACAGTTAGCAGTCCGTAGCGAACATTCAATAGTATTCAACGCACCTTTTTGAGTGGAAATTTGTCCAATACGAAACCAGGCAAACTGGTTTGGTTCTGCAAAGACCACCCCCGACCCACTACCAGGGTGTTCGGGGGGACGAGCTTGCGATCAATGTTGGCCAATGACCCTTCAGGATACTCGCTCGTCAGGACAACTAGAATTCAATTCATCGTTAATTCATATAGTGACCATAAAACACTGTGAGATTCACGTACATATGGGCCCAGTTGCTTGGATTGCATCAATCTCTGTGTCGACTCGCCACCCAGTACCACCAAAGTCAATCATGGTCTCGAAGGTAAGTGTGTAATTTTTCATGTTTACGATGTGACCTGTAGTAGCTGGCTTCTGGCCTCGAATATAAGCGCCTTTTTCGGACATTTCCCAAGTGGATGACTGGGATCCGGGTGGAAAGCAAACAAGCTGCTCAGTTCGTGGCCCTAGGTTCCAAATGTCCGAATAAGTGGAGTTGCTGGATGCAAAGTATCCGGGCATGGCTTCAATCTTGTTTCAATATGTCAGCGGTGAATTGAAAAGATGAAGAAAAGATGCAAGTTAAGACAGCAATGGTGCCATACCGGTGTTTCATCAACACTGGAAACGAAACCCACGCGTTCGATAACCAAGTTAGAGCCATAGACAAGCCGAATTGATTGCCAACGCTGTGATCCCTGGATGAAGAAGCCAATTATTTCACCACTCTTAGTAATATTGAAGGTTTCCACGCGAAACGTAGCGGAAAGCCCGTTAGCAAATGCAAATGGGCCATCGCCTTGAGAGTTCTCCAACCCTCTACACAGGTCGTCAGTCAAAGATAAACAGCAGAGCAATTATTTCTTACAGGTAAGCTTCGCTGTATTTTACTTCAATTTGCGCATAATCCGAGACTTGAGTGACCAAAAACCTGGGTTTCCCTGCTACATCTCGTCCATAGTCCACTCGAGGCTTTTAGTTAGCATCTCGGCAGCCCAGTGGCACCAACAGGAGACAATCTCACGTGTATATGTGTCGCCAATGTTGTTGAATTCGAAGCTCAAAGGATAACTTCCATTAGATGAATAGCTGGTCAGACTCTTGACAGCGGAAATAGGCTCGACAAAGGGGCTTTCGGACGACTGAGAATAAGATACCGGCGAGGGTATTGCTGGCCAGGGCACATCTGATGCACTAACGACATTGGCAATTCCCAAGCCACAAGTCAACGCTGCAAAAGCGATACTTCTGGTAAAAGATGACATTTTCGATGAGATTGGTGAGAGCCATCGTTAATCGAACAGAGAATTTGACGAGCAAGCTGCAATTATACTCATATGCCATTAGCCCTGAAAGAGGGATAAATGAGGGGAAATACTCCTCATTTCAGTCGGACCGAATTTTATAAGGCGCAGTAGTTTGTTTGTTGGGCAGTTGCGAATATTCCTCTCATGATGGCTTCGGTTGGTGAAAATTGGGTCCGCTCGGCTCGGCAGCAACGGACGGTATCGGTGTAGCTTCGCACCTCCAAAACGCAAATGAGAGCGTCATGAGTGGACCAATTGCCGGATATTGTAAGATTGCAGGTTTTGTTTATACATTTCAATAATTTTGGGCAGAGATCATGACCAGCGCGCATCAATGGCGATTTCAAGAAAAACCGGTGGCGGCGAGCACGACGATTTATTTTCGGCCTTCGGTTCGGAACCACCTACTCCGGGTCGGTTTGGCTGCAGCCGTGAGAGGCCGAATGGGATCCCGCAACTCCACCGGCAGCCAGGCCGAATGACATGCCGGGGCAAACAATTTAACCGATATCAATGACCAGGATTGGGCGGCTCGTTACGGCACGGTTGTTTTCAAGCGGCTGCTTAATTAGACTTCAGATCTCGGCACAGTTGATTGACGGCAATTGCCAAGGCAAGTTTATATTAGGCTCGTACCAGTCAGTTACTCTCTCCCCACGCTTGCATCTTCAATAAATATCGCACTAAACAACATTCCGAACATCATTTTTCATGCACCATCCAAAAATTTGGATAGTGCAGCTAGATAACAAAGTGAACAAATGGCATTAAATGTAGCTTGAGAATGAAACCCCCCTCCCTCTTTCCCTCTACCCCTCTCACCCCACCAATCGCACCTCCTCCAACTTTTTGTTGTTTCTTTGAACCAAATTAGCTGTAGATGGTGTCACCCACGCCGTAGCCTCGAGTCTGGCCGAAAAACTTGCTGCGGTCCACGGTAACGAATCCAGTCCAGGCGCCATCCATAATCTCCTGGTCATCCTTGACAGACTTGATCTTCAGGTAATCACCGTTATCGAACTTGAGGGTCCAGCTCTGAGGGTAGGTGTGGTTGGTGGCGGGGGACACCCAGGCGCCGTCCCAGTCCACCTCCCAAGTGAAGGGAAGCACCAGCTGGGTCTCCTCGCCGAGGCGGACGGTGGCGTAGCGGAACGACTCGTTGGTGTCGGGCCTGTCGTAGGCCCAGATGCTCGCGCGGACGTCCGGGTTGGGGAAGTGGACCTCGAAGAAGGTGAAGTTGTCCGGGGCGCCGGCGGTGATCTGGTGGTCGTACCAGGTGAATGAGCTGGAAGGGTCGAGCTCAAAGGTCTGGTTCGAGCCGATGGTGAGGTTGCCGGAGGTGCGGGCGGCGGGGATGGACCAGTGCGTGCTGTTGTTTCCGTCGGGTCCCCAAGCAATCAGGGCATTGCCTCCGTTCAGTATCACCTTGGAAGTCTTCCCCTCGACATCCAAGCTGAAGCTGTAGTCGGGAGACTTGGCGTAAAACTCAATCTCGGAAATCTTGTCGGCGGCGGCCGTGTTGATGGAAAAGTTGGAGAATTGGAGGCTCACGGAATCCGACGTCACCTTCTTGGTCTCGTCTGTGAGTCGGCATTCCTCGACGTATTTCCAGTACTCCAAGGTCTCGAGGTCAAGGACAGAAGACTTGCAGTATATGGCGTACTGGTGGTGAACGATGAGGAACTGCTGGCCAGTGGTGGCTGTGACGAATGCGCTGGTCCAGTAAGATCCGCTGTTTTGGTCATCGGACAGATTAATAAGGGAGGGAATTCGGGTCTAAAGTGTGAACGTTAGCTTTTTAAGTCATACCATCATGGTGGGCTTATAGGCCCCACTAGGGCAACTCACGTTCTTCCAAGTGTCGTGCTGATCTGGGATAAAGGGATAGGTTGCAGCGGCCGCGCCAGCGCAGAGCGCAATAGCCAGTTGGGATCTAAGCGACACCATGATGCTCGGTTCTCGGGGTTGGATTAGGAATCTGGATTCTTTTGTCCTTGTAGACTGTGGGTAAAAAGGAATGGAACAGTTGGATGATGAGATTCACGAAAGGATACACCACAGTTTATATAGAACAACATCTTCAGTTCAATCACAGCAGCCGGAATCTTCGGGCCCTTCTCTTTCCCGACTGTTGAGCAGCTGTTCTCCATGAGCTAAATTAGAGCCTGGGGAAGGATGCGATCATCCATGGCGATGATTGTATGAGACCAGGGACAAGGCAGTGCTCCTATGTCCCCCCTGCCGTTGCATGTAGAGAATGCTCAGCCCCAGGGCAAAACCAAGAATGCGGGGGACCGGATTTGGCCTTGGCAACGCAGCCTTGAGCCTTAACATCTACCGGTGTGCATGCGCTGGTGCCCAGAATTCTTCTTCTTCCCACATCAATGGACTTGGCAATTTCCAGAACCAAGACGGCACCCATGCCCTCGAAGCTAGATTCAGCCCCGTAGCGCTCGGTACCGCGGCTGTGGGGCCACGGCACAGGCGAGGAAATACAGGCTTAAGTCCTCCGTTCCGCTCACGTAACCTCGCTACGGTCTCCTATGCGCGTTTACTGGCGCTCTTATTGTGGATTGAGAACCCAGCGCAGGCGACGTGCAAAACATGTCGGTTTGTCAGCGGTATACTTTTGCTGCACTGACGGACATTGCACCATTTGTTGCCTTTCATCCGCTCACGTAATTGACTGCTGGTCCGTGTCTCTCTATGATTACTCATCGGTGTCAAAACCCTAAAAGGCGAGATCTGGTCGATCACGATCAAACAAGGCGTAAATGTTATTGATTCTTGGAAATAGCTCTTGAGTTGCAGAAGTGTAGTTTAAATTGCATCATGCACATGTTTTCTCAACTCAATCTAAGCCTGATCCCTGCTCGCGCAGATAGTGCATGTTGGAGGATACTTTCCGTCGGAACGGGGTTAAAGACGAAATTCCGCAAATAGGGACGAACAGTAACGGTTATTATAATTAAAAAAAGGCACCTCTTATTTAGCACTCACATTATGATAACCAGCACCCAACCTATAGCTAGTACCCCCCCTGTCAACCTAAGACTTCCGATATTAACACCTACACACAATTTACTAGTAAAACACATATACTTAATATCCTAGTATATTACCTTTACCCCTCTTAATATATTCTATAATAATATATAATTTAATATTATATATTAAAGTATTTTATAATAATAAATATACTTTTTAAATTAAATTTCTTTTCTTTTAAAAAGACTTATAAAATAATAAAGATTATTATTAAAAATAAAAATATAATTATTATTATTTATAATAAATACTTTAATATTATAAATCTAATTTTAGTTACTTTTTATTATTTAAAAAAGTATTTATAAACTTAAATAAATTATTTAATATATAATTTAAAGAAAATAAAAAGTAATATTTAAATAATTAAATACTTTTATTATTTAATATTAAAAATATAGTAAGATAAATAATAAATTATTTAAATATTAAATAATAAATTTCTTAATTATAATTATAATCTCTTTAATATTTTAATTATTACTTTATAATATTAAAAAGAAATTATTATAATATTTAAAAAAGATATTATTAATTTATAAAATATAAAATTATAATTTTTAAATATTATCTCTAAATTTTACTATAATATTAACTATAAAGTTAAGTATATTATATATTCTAATATAAATAATCTTATTATATAATATTATTATAAAGAGTTTATTAATTAAATTTTAATTAAATAATTTATTAATTATTTTTAAAATAAAGATAAATATTATTTCTTTAAACTAAGAGATAATAAGAGATATATTTTATATCTCTTTATTATATTTAAAACTAATATTAAGTTATATATAAAATATTACTAGGTTCTTATTTATAATAATATATATAAAATTAATTACTTTAATTTACTATTTTTCAATATATATAGAAAGACTTTATTAAAATAGACTTTTTATATTATAATTATTTTTATTAATAGTAAAACTAAAGTCTAATATAATTAGGTTTTTAAGTAATTCTAAAAGTTTATAAATAAATATAATATCTCTTTACTTTAAGTTATTATAATAGACTATAAACTTACCCTAATAAAAATAATTAGAAATAATTTAATTTTTAATATTATATTTTATTTCTTTTATTATTAATATATAAATATAAATATTCTTACTTAATATAAGTTATATTTCTCTAAAAATATAAAAAATAAAGAAACTAACTATATTTAATATAACTTAAATTTCTAATTATTTCTTAATAAATAAAATAATATTATAAATAATAATATAATTCTTAATTTTAATTTTAATCTTAATAATTTTAAATTAATAAGATTTCTATTATTTATTATTATATATACTCTTAATATATAAATTAATCTATAAAAAAAAAGATTATTTAATATTTTATTAATTAATATTATTATTTTAATTATTTAATAACTTCTATTATTAAATCTTTCTATATAATAATTAAAAAGATTATTTTATTAAATACTAATAATCTTACTATAATCTTTATAAAACTAAAAGTCTTCTAATCTAATTAAATAATTAATATTAATACTTTTATTATATAATAATAATATAAAGTTCTTATATTTTTAATTTAAATTATTTTTATTATTATTTAAAATTAAATTTTACTTATTATAATATCTCTTATTAATAAAGAGTTATAATATATTAAATAGAAAATTAAGAGATTAGAAGAGCTATACCCGACCTACTTAATTATAGTTATAAATAAAGTACTATACTAGTATATTATTTAAAGGAAATTAAAGGAAAATAAATCTATTTAACTTTATAAAATTAATCTATTTTAATATTAAAAAAAAAACTTAATCTTATAAAATATAATTACTACTATAAGCCTATTTAATTCTTAAATTATAAAAAGAAAAAACTAATCTCATAAAAGTCTTAATCTTAAGAAAAGTATTAGTATTAATAACTTAAAGTAAAACTTAATCTTTTTTAAAAGAACTCTTACCTTTAAATAAATTAAAATTATATATAATTTAACCTTATTAATACTATAATAATTATTATATTTAATAACCCTAATAACTATTAATATAATTAAACTCTTATTAATAATAATTAAATTCTAAAAACTTAAATTAAATAATATATATAAGCTTAGAACTATAATATTAAAATTATATTAATATATATTAGCTTAACTTAAAGATACTAATAATAAAGATAATAAAGATATAATAATAATAATCTTATTATTACTCTTATTATTATTATTAGATTTAGAAGAAATTAATATTAAAAATTAAAAAATAAATAATACTAATTTTAATAAAATTAAATAATTAAATTAAGAATTTAATTCTTTTTAATTATATATATAATAAAATAAAAAAGAAATTTATAATTATATTTAAATTTAATATTTATAAAAAGAATATATAGATTTTAGTAATAACTCTAAATAACTTCAATAGGTATTAGTAATTTTAAGTAATAAAGAAAAATAATATTAAAATAAATTAAAGATATTAGCTTATATAAAAAATATTAATTTAGGTATAAATCTCCGGTTACAGCAGTTAAGCCTAGTCCAGCCACTGTCAGCCATAAATTAGGTACTAGTTATCACAAATTAAGTGCTAGATAAGAAGTGCCTAAAAAAAACAAGTATTTCTTGATTAGTTCTGCCCCCTTTTAAATACATAAAGCAGAAACGATTGATTAAATTAATACATAATAGATAATAAAATAGTAAATCGTCGACACGTTTTGAACGAACCCTTTTGGCCGAGCTACCCTGGAGCACACAACCAATGACCGGGTCTACAACCTGGCTTACCCTTTGTATCAGTAATATTCTAGAGATGAATCAAATCGGGAATAATGTATTTGCCGATTATATACATATTCTTATTTCATAATCATAATAGACATCATGACGTCACCAGAGAACCTGTGATAGACACTTATTGCTTGTGAATTGCACTTATTATTCGTTCAGTATAGACAGTATTTGTACACGACACAGGTACCAAATTTGGTCAAGAAGCATAATAGCTACACGCAAACGAAGGGGTAATCGTAAAAGCAATCCAACCGAAGAAAAAAAAAATAAGACACCTCATAATTATTCACACACACACGCACACACGTGCTTTACCACTCGGCGCCGGTCTTGAGCGGCAGATGGAGCATGCGGGCGCCGTTCTCGGCCGGGGCGGGGAGGCGGCCGGCACGGATGTTGATCTGCAGGGACTGGTCCAGCAGCCTCGGGGCGGCTAAGCCCGAATCGCGCTGAGTGCGCATGGCAACGAACTCGTCCTCGGAAACGCCGTCCCGGAGATGCTTGTTCTGGGCGCGGTGCTCCTCGACGCTCATCCACGACGAGGGCGCCTTGCGGTCGCCGGAGGGGTAGTCGTGCCCCGTCCAGATCTTGACGTGGCCGGGCAGGCTCAACAGCCGGCGACCCGACGCAAAGAGGTTGGTGGCGCTGCCGCCGGGGAAGTCGCAGCGGGCCGTGCCAATGTCGGCGTGGAAGAGCGAGTCACCGCAGAAGACATTGTCTAAAATGTATGTGTCAGCAGGGTTGGTTCTGGGGAGTTTTGTTCATTCGGACTTTGACAAGTCAGCAAGGAGGGGGGGGGGGGGGGG